>JASAND010019154.1:0-14508 GCA_030248195.1 Trissonchulus latispiculum
ATAAAAGCTGGAAGCAGCATATAAAAGTCGCAATATACAAACATTTGATCGAAATAAAGTAAATTAAATTTAAAATTGCAAATCGAGGAAGCTTTTAAAGTCTCAGGTCAAAAATAAGTTTGAGTTTGCTTTCCAAGTTGCTGATACGATACCAATAAATTATATATAATTGCGAATCTTAAGGTGGTAGTACCACTAGAGGGATTTTCTGCATAATCTTGGTATCGATGAAGCAATCTTGACAAAAGTTTAGGAGAAGCACGTTTACTTGGCATATTACCTTTTTGCACCAAGTTTTTGTTTCAGAGATAGAATAATTGGCTAGCTACAATCATGGATTTGCGCATGCGAAAATAATCAAAATTTTATTAAAGCTTTATATATTAAATTTTACTTTGCCATCTGAGAGCATAAAAAGTGCTTTAAAATGATGTATCTCTTTTGTCGTGATTTCTATAAAAAGTTACAGATGATTTTACATTTCGCTGATTTACGTTGACCGTTTGCACAAGCAATGTAACGTAAGATCATTTTATACAAATATTAAATGTATTGGGTTTAGAGGTTGTTATTGTGTTGTTTGTGTGTTATATTTAACAAACAAACACTATACAACTGATTGAAACCATAGTGAATTCGTAAAACCAAAGCAAACGATGAAAAGTTGTGAATTCTTTGTTTTGATTTTTTCTCGTCACTAACTATCAAACTTGGCCAAACTTTCCAGATATGTTTTATATCTGCATACACTCAGACCGTTTTCTTTGTTTTTGGAAAAACGCAGTAGTAGGCAAGATATAGAATTTACAATTTTTCAAAATAAGCTAAAAAATCGAAAGTACACTTTTCCGAAAAACTAAAGAAACGGCCTGAGCGTATAAATTAATAAAGCGTTCATGAAAAAAATCAAGCAACTTCATAAAGGAATGAAGGAGATATTTAAATTAAAAACTTTTAATACATTTCCTCTTATGTAGACAGCAAGCCAGGCCCCACAACGTTGTAGGCAAGCGAATTTGATGCAAAACATGATAAAGAACAAATGTGCCAAATTTCAAGCAGATTGATTAAGTTTTTAGTTCATAGTATCTGTTCAAAGTCCACTCCGGTAGTGGTACTACCACCTTAAGCCAACTATATAGTATATATATATATATATATATATATATAGATATATATTTGTACATATACATATATATATATGTACATATATATATATACCTGGCAAGTCTATAGTGCTTAGCAGTTTTGCGTCCTCGGACGTTGACGCAAAAACACCATAGGAATATTCCAACAATAAATAAAGCAATAAGCAGGGAAATGAGTAGACCTGTCAACCACTTCAAACCTTCCTCCAAATTTCTGCCTAAAATTAAAAGTCAAGTACTTATTGTATAACTGTATTTCGAAAATGCTTTTAGTAATCTTTTAAGACAAATATTGCATAAATACTGTTCAAATTTAACATAGTTGTATTTAAACAAAACACACTTCTGCACCAAGCCCACCATCCAGGAGTCCATGTCCCATTAACACAAGACCGCTGCTCGTCACCGTGTCTGAAATATTCTGGTTGACAAGCAAACGTTACAGTCACTCCTTCTAAATAGGTGTTGCCTGGAGGAAACTTGATCACACCGTCATTTTTCTGCAAGGGTCCACAACTGACAACTGAAATAAGGATTGAGTTATATATTTAATCGCAATAATAAGGCGGTGAAAATGACTAATTAAAAATGGTTTGTTTTGCTAAATCAAAAATGTGTGAAATTAATAAATGTATTTAGTGTAAGTTAAAGCATTTTCAGTTGATGCCACTCTTTAGAAGCTGTAAGCATAAGCACTATAAGCAGAATCAAAAACAGAGATGGACCATTCTGGACATTAAGGCTGCCCACATATTTAAAAATTAAGTAAGCATTTACAGCAACCTAACACTACTAAATAAATGTTAAGGGGAGGGGGGGGGGTCAAAAATTCTACCCTCTCCGAGTTACAGTCATTCAAAATTTTTCAATTTGAAAATGGCCCGAAATCGAAACTTTAGATTTCTCTTTCTGTCAAAGATAACTTACTCAAATAAAAACCATTCGAACCGTTCTATACCTCCATAGCTAAATAAAATATCTAAAACTCGCAGAGTTTTCCAAATTTGGTTTCTGACTTTTGTAGTAATCGTTTATGTGAGAGAGCACCCAAAACACTGAAATTGAAAAATCACGAAGATACGGTTTTCGACGATGACTTGGAGCTTCTACAAAATTGACGTTTGTGTCAAGAAGAAAAGTTGCTTAGAATTAAAAAACTCATAGATTGATATGGATATTGTGCATATTTGTAAATTTCGAAAAATTTCGATAATGTCACATTTTGACTAATTTTTGAGGCTGCTTCATAGAAGCGATTACTACAACAGTTAGACACCGAAATTTGAAAAACTCTCCAATAAGTTGGAGATATTGTATTTAGCTACAAAATGAGCTATAGAACGTTTCGAACGGTTTTGATTTGAATAAGTTATCGTTGCCAGAAGCGAAAACTCTAAAGTTGCGATTTTGGTCCATTTTCAATAGGAATTGAAAATTTTTAATGACTGTAACTTTGTTCCTGGACGAAATCGCCTCAAATTTAAATGGTTTGTGTAGGACCCTAAGGAATATCAGTGGACGCAATTTGAGCGGCATCGGTGAGGGTAGAATTTTTGACCCAAGTAACCCCTCCCTAACAACTAACGTATTTGGCTATCGCTTGATTTCATTGACTGGAATAATCTTTCATTTTTCAGAGTTGCCATGGCGAACTCTCGTCGACCCGTAACCAAATAGTCATACTGGCAAGCTCGAGATTCGGGACATGCCGCCTAAAGTGCAGTTTATGGTATTTCCGAGAGTCATTGAAGACACTTACTTGCTATTTACAAATTCTGAACTACAAATGTTGTTTGATCTATGATTTCTATTTTCCGTGGAACACAGAGTTATGATATTTTTAATAATCGTGCAAAAGGTTAATATAAATTTGCATTTATACCGAAGAGGCAATATCTTGCAAATGCTATGTTTAACGCACTTGCACTTGATCAACCGACATTATCAAAGAAGCTTTGCCAAGAGGTTTACGCCAAGGATCAAATTCAGGGCGCCACATTTCTTGAGCGTATGTCATGGGATCGTAAATTGGTGGAAAACGTGGATCAAAGAGGGAGGAAAATTCAATGCCATCCACTTTGTCTAAAATCATGTTACATTGTCCCAGCAACTAACAAAAAGTAGCATTATAAAACAGAAATAAATAAGAAAAAGTAATTTAATTAGTCTTATGATTCGATTAAACTTCGAACCTATTTCTCCGTGTATTACATGCTCACTACTTTGTTTTAAGCACACCAGTTACATCGACAACATAAATACAAACCATACATTTAGAACCAAAGTTGTCAAACACATCAATATCGTTTTGAGGAGAAATTGGTTTGTTGAGAGTTATTCGTCGATTGCAGTCAGGGGTTAACAGGTCATCTTCGGGGAACACGTCCCAGGTTCCCAATAAGCCGTTGGTAAAGTAGTAGGTATTGCATCTTTCCTGGTCTCCCATGGCACGATAATCACGTTCTTGCTCTTCGAGCTGCTGCTGCCATGGGTACTCTGATAAACGTACCTATCATTCAAAAACCAAAACGTTATGTCTTTTAATTAGTGCCGGAAGTCAATATCAGGATCCCATTAGTTTTGTTTGGATATGTCACATCAATTATTTTTACTGACTCAATGTTACAGACATAGTTAGCTTACATCGCTCGATACCTGATCAGGCAGTGCGTTCAATTTTGACTCGCTTCAATGCAGAGGTAGCTTACATTTCCCGTAAAGTTACGCGTAGTTTTTTAGTTCGCCCAACCCCAGTTGGCACACGCCGGTTAGGAGTAGTGTCAGTGTTGTAATTAAAAGGCGTAGTTATGAAGTGATAATGCACTTAAAGGGGGGTCCATTTTTGGGTCATTGTTTCGAGTTTCTCCGCCCTCTCTGATTCTCACACAAGTTAATGTCCAAATGGTATATTTTAACGAGTTTTTAAAATTAAAGTCGTAACTCTTACGTTTGTTGAGTAATTTCACCTCAAAGTTGAGATTTCATGTGTTAAACATAGGAAATTTAAAAAGTTGTCATTTTTCGCGTGCGCCAAAAAATCTCCCGACAAGCCTTGATGAATCTCGACAAATTATACATTAGAATAACGCTAAAATGTTAAACGGCGGTACCCTGGAATTAGAATTTTATTTAGGTCTTTAAATTTTTTAATTAATTTTTAAAATGATTAAAATTTGACTTGATGCTCAAGTCGTGTTAAATTTTAGTCATTTAAAAGTTCATCAAAAAATTTTAAAGGCCTAAATTACAATTCTGATTCCAGGGTACCGCAGCTTAACATTTTAGCGTTATTTTAATGTATAATTTGTCCAGATTCATCAAAGTTTGTCAGATTTTTTGGCTCACGCGAAAAAATTACAACTTTTTAAATTTCCTATGTTTAACACATGAAATCTCAACTTTGAAGTGAAATTACTCGACAACCGTAAGAGTTAGGACTTTAATTTTAAAAACTCGCTAAAATGGATAATTTGGATAATAAAATATATGAAAATCAGCGAAATCGGAGAAAGTCGAAAAAATTACCTCAAAAGTGGGCTCCTTAAATTCGAGCCATCAGCTAAGAAGATATTACCAGTGTACCTTTCTTGTTATATTATAGCTGTTTGGTAGGACCAGTAGCACATTTAAAATTCCATTGTCTTCCGCTACTCTCAACCCAACACCGGTATGAAAGTATATCCAAATTATAGATGTATTTAGGTTTCGAGATGGGCTCCATAATGTAAAGCCTTAAATTATCAGAAAACGTATATTTAAATGCTCAAATTCAAACACAAGGTGCCTCTAAACATAAAAATTCATAAACGGTTAAAAGTGTTAATTATTGCAGAAGAATAAATAAATCTAAATCTACTGAGCACGGAAATGTACAAATATCTAATATTACGGTCCGATGATTTTGGTAAATGCCTCAGCGATTTCTGGTACCCATTATCTAAGCAGTAAGCTGCATTCTGGTACTTGACCGAGCAGGATTTGACTTTTGCCAAATCAGCCATCCACTGTCAACATGGTTTTGAAGTTGAATTTGTTAGAAATGTAAATGTTGCAAATATTTGTCCAGATTTGTCCTAAGCGAAACAGAATAATTTGCCTTGTTTACCATACGCTAATACACTTTGGTTTACCCAATTACTCCTCATGTTGCGTATTCAAAGTTATGTTAGTGCCTACTAAGTCATGTTCCTTTTAGCAACGCCGTGGACACAGGTTAACATAAATGTCAGGACCATGGGAGCAGTTCTCGCGAGTAAATTTGGAGGATGGAAATTTATGAGTTGTTTGAGAAATATATTTTAGCTACATACTTAAAACTTAAGCGCAACAGTAGCAAGTATTTGTCACAACTACAAAACTAGCGAGGAAAACTCTAGTTTTCAGTACAAGCTTTCAAGCTAGGCCAATTTTCGCCAATAATTTAGATATTATAAGAAATACAAAAATAATACTGCGAAGAAACCCTTTTTAAATTGTAGTACCAAAAGCCACAACTTTCTTATTAGAAATTCTGCTTACACATGAACGATTTCTTCGTTACTCAGTGCCGAAAACAAAGATGCTTAAATTAACCCATTGTTTGGACAGCCATCAGTAAAAAACTTCGCATGTGTGAATGTGCCCGCAGTTTGGAGGTGTATTAAGATGGCATAAACTCCGTTCCCCCAATAATTATCTTCCAATCTGTTCTTACCAGCTCCAACCATCAGCTTTTTGAATGGCCTGTCTGTAAATAGGCGTTGGCCGTCTGCGTAAACGTCCATTTTGTATCGCCATCGACGAAACTCTCGTCTTGCAAAGATTTGTATAATTGCTGATCCGTTGTCCTGAGCTGCGACACCGGTGATCACAGTTGCTGGTACATTAGCATCCCCTTAACATGTTGCATATATACCATTTAGATTAGAGTAGAAAACTGTTGAAAGATAAATTTAAGCAATTTTTGTACTGTACTGTATATGTAGAAATTGGAAGTGCTATCTACGCAAATATTAAGTCATCAGGACTGTAATGAAAAAATAAACTTACAAATGGTTTTAGGCGGTTGCTCCATTCTAGCTTGAACCATTAAGCTTTTGTCCGGAGTTTGAAGATTAGCAAGAACGAATTCTCCTTTCCCGTTGAAATTATATTTTGTGCCGTCAAACGTTATGAAATGCCCATCACCATATGCAGCCCCTACAACGAAGGTATGAAAACGACTATTAAGAGTTAACGTTGAATACGTTATGACATGAATAACAAATTCTTACACATTCATGGGCATACATGTGCAGGAAGCAGGAAATTTGGAGGAGGGGAGAACAACAGAATAATCGGATTTGTTCCGGTGTATTGCTCAAACAACTGGATAAATCCGGATTCTGGGAAGGATGAGCTTCAGTTCCCCAACCCTCACCCCAGCACAAGTATATTCAGGAGTTTCTTCGTTTTGAGTTCCCAGGATTGGTCGAAATGATAAGAAACAAAATGCAGTAGCGTATGCACAAGTTTACATATTTCTGTCATAGTCTGCAGCAGCATATGACATTACCGGTAACTGGAGGGGTGTAAGACTGGCAACCACTGCTTTCCCTTCTCCAATAGTAAAACTCGCAGTGGCCTGCCCAGAAGCAGCAAAGCTGAAGAGGAAAGCGGTCATAGTGATAGTTGCTGAAGGCAGGAATAAATGGCGGCCGTCTGTAAGGATATGTGCCAAAAGGATGAGCTCGTTGAGGTACTCCAGCTCCATAAACGCTAATATAGTTTGCATCATACTCGTAGTCCTGGGAAAACATCAACCAACCGTCAGGATCATAACAGCACATTTGAGCTGCACCATTGAATCTGTAACAGGACAACTGTGTGATAATTGCTATAAGCAACAAATTAGAAACTCAAAGTCACCATAAGAAGCAATGAGATTCAGGTCTACGTTTCATATTTTTCAACACGTTTTGAGTAGATGACAGATTGGAAGTTTGCAACCACGTAACTTCAAAGAATATTTATTGTGGTTAGTAATTTTTCAAGCTTCGTGCGGTTTCCAACCAAAATGACTGGTTCTACCACGAACTTCTAGACAATGTTGGTTTTCACTGAAAACTGCAAAGATCGCTACAAACCAGGTTCCAAAGGAGAGCGCGAGTTAGTTTCATTAAGAGCGAAATTGCACCTCCCTTTCGTTCAACAGTTCAACGAATTCTCCACTTCACTTCACTGTATTCAAAACACTAATGAAAAAGATTAAATATACATTGAGGTTGTAGAGATAATACATTGTGTTGCCGCTGACGCATAACTGCACTGGCCATTACCAAACATGTCGCAATCAGGCATAGTCATGAATAAGCCTCGCCCCAGATTTGCTTGTTCCAAAGTGCAGGGGCATGAAAATGACTAAAACAAAAAGCAGTGCACCTGTTCGGACGAAGTGCTGCTTTCTGTAGTAATATTCACAGTTGCATGAAAAGTTTCGCATATTGTGTTACAGATGCTTGCGACCAGCAATGGCTAGGTTGCAAATGATAAGCCTAGTGCGGACATCCCCCGCAAGCTGGTTTGCCTAGGCTATTTGCCTGGATTACAGCGTGAGGTCAGAAAAACTAGAAAGGTATATGTGATGAGTAAAATACAAGCGTGCTATTTGACAAAATAGAGAGGAAGGTAAAATTGCACTGGGGGCCGCGTGTGAGGTGGAAGTTATCTACCTGTTCAACTCCTGGCCAAAAGTTATACAGTCTTCCATCGCTTTCATACCACTCGATACATTTGTCCAATGCCCAATCACTTCCATAGTTTTCTTCGTACTCTTTGCGCCAATACCAGCCTAGGGGGACAATACGGGACCAGTAACCTCTAAAACATATTCACATATATAGTGTTGCTGACAATAGTAACTACAAAGTCTATTCTCAAGCAGATTTTTTTGTAAGATTCAATATGAGAAGTCTTCATTGAAGCATAGTCGCGGAAATCTCCTATTTCCATCCATTACTGCACATATTAACATTGTTTCGGATCTGGCAGCGGCTTGTTACATAGCATTCTGAGGTGGCTTGTATCTTGGACCCAAATCTTGGAGCAGGCATGTACCATAAGCACAAACCAATAGTAATATAAACTCTTAATTTTACTGACTTTGCAGCAAGCTATCAATTTTAAATATTTCAAAATTTTGGTCGATTTTCTGAAAAAAATTAAGAAATTTTTGTCGCTTTTAGTAATTTTAGTATTTTCGGAACTTAGGTACCAAAACCTATTTTTCCAGGCCTTTCTGGTCACTCCTTTCCCGATTTTTCAATACCTTTTGCCTCTGGCGGTGACTGGGCTTGTACATTCCCACGCTGCGTGGCTTAGACCCAATTTCCGTGTTAACCTATGCATTACTGGCAAGCTGACGGTTCTTTTTCTCACTTGCTGCAAAATTACTTTAACTTTACAAGAATTTAAGCTTGCAAATGCCACCGATAGTCAATACTGGGCTACAAATGTTAGTAGTGTTCCGACTGATTTCTTGGCATATAGGCTTTATATAGAGTCAGGACTACTTATATTCGTCGTATTTTACCTGTTTCTCATCCAACTTAACTTGCTTATGATTAGCACTTACAACATGCTAGCAAAGAACTGACTTTTATTCTATTGCCGTAGTTTTGGCAATATAATGTATACGATGTGCGTTGATCATAAATTAGATAAGCAAATATGGTCACTTTAATTCATAACGTTCGTAAATATCTCTAAAATTGGTTGTTTCTGAGTACTTCGTCTGAGAATGACAAAACTGCAGCATCTTTATGGTTATGAATGATTTGGTTTGGTACTCCACTACAATGTCGTCATCCAAGTGCTAGAGATCGCAGAACATCCTAACATAATGTCATGCTTAATTGTAAAGGCTACGCGGCGTTTGGCTATGAATTATTTGGTTCAGGACATGCAAAAACGAAACACTAATGTGTCAGCTTCTTTTATCGAAGAATAATAACAACTATTAACACACCCGTCTCCAAAGTCGTGTCGCCAGTCATGATCTGCGGTAACGTAAATAGCTCCAAAGTTGAATGTCTCATAGCCTTCTGGTTGGGTTTTTTCTAATTGAGTCAGCAATGTCGGGTTAAAGTGATAGACACCAGTATTTTCTATTCCTTCGGCAATTTTGCCAACCTGAATGAAGAATGCAACGGCAAAAATAATAGCTAGTTTTCACAATGCATAATATCCAACAATATTTGTTTAAGTAACTGAAGATTTAAGATTTATGACTTGAAAAACAGAACTCAACTTAACCTACTTCTTCAAATCGATATATCCTCAAATCCTCATAGTAACCATAAACAACTATGTTTATTCTGGCCGAGGGGTTACTGGTGATGTTGGGCGCACTCCATCTCAGGGTTAAATTGTTGGCTTGATAATCATCCCATTTGTTAATACCAACAATTGGGTCATCAATGAGCGTTACATCGTCTTCTGCCAAATTTGGAGGCACTAAAAGGAATACAACTGCCAACACACTAGTGATGTTTCAGTCACTGAAACTGAAACTGAAACTAGGTTTCAGTCCCTACATGTTTCAGTTTCAGTCACTGAAACTGAAACTGAAACTGAAAGTATTTGGGAAAGTGGACTGAAACTGAAACTGAAACTGAAAGGATTTAAGCTGTCCGACTGAAACTGAAACTGAAACTGAAACTATATTCGAAACTGAACTGTAACTGAAACTGAAACTGAAACAATCCCAATTCTAGGACTGAAACTGAAACTGAAACTGAAACTAGTATAACCTGAAACCATTTCAGTCCCAGCGTAAAACTTGAAGCTTTTCTTGCTCGCTGGATCTGAAACAGGTTTCAGTTCATGCTGAGACTGAAACTAGTTTCAGTCTCTGCGTAAGAAACGTCATTTCAGTCTCTGCGTATGCTTTAAGTTCCTTGAAAAGGCTAGCGCAAATTTTCCCAGAATAGTTTTTCTTTTGCGAAAGATTGAATGTATGCGTCCAATTTTAGCCATCATATTACATATTAGATAGCAGTATTACTTTTAGATCATTTACTGTCAGCTTATCAGATAAAACTAAGAAGTTGTGTTACAGTACAATTGCTTTAATCATCAAGAAATAATGAAAAACGCCTGCCTGCAGTCACTAAGGCCGAAGCCTTAGTCCGAACAGGAGAGAGCCAATGGGCGCTGTGAGCGCTCTTACCCAGGGAGAACTGTTCCCTGGAGCTCCTGCCTGGTTGTCCAAGAAGGACAGCCAGCTCGGCTCTATCTGTGCTGCAACATAGCCAGAGAAGGTTTTATCAAAACCTCTCTGACTGTGCTATGCACAGAAAGAGGACTGCAGTGGCCAGCGGATCTCCGTAGAGATACAAACAGCATTTACGTCAAGAAAATGAAGTAGTCGCTGGCCGCAGGCGGATCCACGATACAAGACACATCATCAAGAAGAGCGAAAACGCACCCGCCTGTCAGTCACGGCCGAAGCCTTAGTCCGAACAGGTGGGATCCATGAGGCGCTGTGAGCGCCCTTCACCCAGGGGAGAACTGTTCGGAAGGCTCTGCCTGGCTGTCCAAGATGGACAGCTCGGCTCTTGTCTGTGCGCACCATAGCCAGAGAGGGTTTTATCAAAACCCCACTGCTGGTGCTATGCACAGAGAGAGGAGAGCGGTCCCGTCAAAAAACCGGTTCGGAGAGATGCAAACAGTATTGCGACGTCAAGAAAATGAGTGTAAACGCTGGCCAGCAGGCGGATCCACGAAGGATACAAGACATTTATCATCAAGAAATAATGAAAAACGCCTGCCTGCAGTCACTAAGGCCGAAGCCTTAGTCCGAACAGGAGAGAGCCAATGGGCGCTGGCCAATGACGGAGATCCGCTGGCCACTGCAGTCCTCTTTCTGTGCATAGCACAGTCAGAGAGGTTTTGATAAAACCTTCTCTGGCTATGTTGCAGCACAGATAGAGCCGAGCTGGCTGTCCTTCTTGGACAACCAGGCAGGAGCTCCAGGGAACAGTTCTCCCTGGGTAAGAGCGCTCACAGCGCCCATTGGCTCTCTCCTGTTCGGACTAAGGCTTCGGCCTTAGTGACTGCAGGCAGGCGTTTTTCATTATTTCTTGATGATTAATGTCTTGTATCCTTCGTGGATCCGCCTGCTGGCCAGCGTTTACTTCATTTTCTTGACGTAAATGCTGTTTGTATCTCTACGGAGATCCGCTGGCCACTGCAGTCCTCTTTTTGTGCATAGCACAGTCAGAGAGGTTTTGATAAAACCTTCTCTGGCTATGTTGCAGCACAGATAGAGCCGAGCTGGCTGTCCTTCTTGGACAACCAGGCAGGAGCTCCAGGGAACAGTTCTCCCTGGGTAAGAGCGCTCACAGCGCCCATTGGCTCTCTCCTGTTCGGACTAAGGCTTCGGCCTTAGTGCCTGCAGGCAGGCGTTTTTCATTATTTCTTGATGATTAATGTCTTGTATCCTTCGTGGATCCGCCTGCTGGCCAGCGTTTACTTCATTTTCTTGACGTAAGTACAATTGCTTTAGGCATATAGTTTTTAACGCATACGTGTCTGTGGCACCTCTACAATATACGGCTTTAGGTAGAGGCAAAGCATTCAGTTACAGCAATGAACCATTATTTTCCTCAAAACCATTACACACACTTTGGAGGGATGTTATGCTTTGAAGCAAATCACCAAAGCTGTTATAGATAATTAGAAAGAAAGCCAATGCAGCAAAGCAAGCAATTATCTCACAGCGGATATTATATTTCATTTGTCTTTACTAAGAAAATGATTGTACAACCAAGGAATTGCAAATAAAATAGTATGAGATGAAGTTTTATTTATAACTGATATTGAAGCTTGGATATAAAAATAAGACCGCTTCAACAATTTTAAATAACAAATACGTTTGGAAACTGAAATTTTAATTTTTTTGCTATGACTTCCTTTAACTGAAACTATTTTATTTAATACTCGGACTGAAACTGAAACTATTTTGCCTTGCCGACTGAAACTGAAACTGAAACTGAAATTATTTTGCGTCACCGACTGAAACTGAAACTGAAACTGAAATTATTTTGGGATGACGACTGAAACTGAAACTAAAACTGAAATTATTTTGAGATGACGACTGAAACTGAAACTGAAACTGAAATTATTTTTGGTATCCGACTGAAACTGAAACTGAAACTGAAAGTAGTTTAGGTTGCCGACTGAAACTGAAACTGAAACTGAAACTAAAATGGGCTACCGAAACAACACTACAACACACACAGTAATTAATTCTGCAGTTCCCAAATTATAAAACATGTTTGCGAGAAATTTGTACTAATAGTTCTCAAACGTATAATGCAGGTTTGAGTTGATCCGTTTAGCATTTCGTTCTTTATGGCAGCATATTTTAACTAAACTTAAGCATAAGCTTTTTATTTGTAAAACACTGTTCATTATTCAACTTTAGTTTTTGCTAACTAATAACTATGATATTATTGCATACAAAAATGGGATGTGCATAGTCTTACTAAGAAAGAAGTATGTAGCAAAATTGTACTGGTTTCCTCCATCCAGTGATACTTTCAATTCTGATGGTCCATATCGAAACAGCGTTCCAATCGGTACCACACAGCGTGCCTTCACCATATTTATCTTAAAATATACACTAAGACTGACTGACGGATCCGTGTTTGCACAAAATCGTTTGTTGCGCGTTGTTTAACATAGCTCTTAATTTGCTCTACCACATTTTCCTAGAGCTAGTAAAAAATGGTTTTAACACCAATTCCGATGATTACATCTATTTGTAGAAATTCTTACTCTCCAACAATCTATGAAGATTTCATCATATGCCAGCTTCAAACGGTGACCTGGAAGAAAGCAAGGTCCAGAAATGTTTATGGCCAGTCCTCCTAACATATGATTGGCATCAGCATCCGCAAACATTCTACCTAAATAATATAGAAACTGCAAACTACAAAAAACGTGCTGGTGGATGAAAACACTGTTATAGAATGCTGCTTCGTTTCTTCTGAAAAAATATAATTACGTAAATGTGATAGAAGTAAGCCTGGTACTATCATGGAAGTGTCAAGGTCATACAATGAAGCTAGGAAATAAGCTATTTCATTAGACTTAAACACAGTTCATGGGTTAGCTACTTTCTCAGAATGCTAACAGATACAGCCTTCAATACACGACTTGTGAGTAACAGTAGTAATAACAGTAGTGAGTATTTTTTGCCTAATTCATACAAATGATACTAAGGCAGAAGCACACCTGAGCGTAACTTTCGCAACACTTAACCGACTTAGCTCAAATGTGGCATGGATGCATTTTAACACAGTTCTGATCGATCTGCAGCAAAATTTTAAAATTCTGAAAATTTTAAATTTTTAAGATTTTCAAGGGGGGACCCAGGATACCAAAAAACGTTTTGTCTCCGATTTTGCTAAATAGTTGCATACAGGGGTTTTCTGGGTCGCTGAACATGAAATCTGAAAACCGTTTTTCGATCCAGCTTTTATAAAACTTAAATAAGCTACATATATAAAACTTAAATGTTAAGCTTAAAGCTTTAGCTTATTTCTAGCTAACAAAAACCTGGATCGAAAAACGGTTTTCAGATTCGAGTTCAGCTACCCAGATAACCCCTGTATGCAACTTTTTAGCAAAATTGTGAACAAAAAGTTTTTGGTTCGTCTGGGAAAACTTAAAAATTTAAAATTTTTAAATTTTTAAAATTTTGCTGCGGATCGATCAGAAATGTATTCAAATGTATCCATACCAAATTTGATCTAAATCGGTAAAGTTTTGCGAAAGTTAAACGCAGGTGTGCATCTGCCTTAGTATTCAAATGATTATTATGATTGACCTATGTGGTCAGTGCTCCAAATAGCTGTGGTTTGGATTGTTGTTGGGCAAATCGAAGATACTCTCAGGTTTCTTCCGAGATACAGGTAAAAGTTCGAAATCGATCGTAAATAGATCAAGTTTGGTATTTATACATTTGAACACATATCTGATCGATCCGCAGCAAAATTTTAAAAATTGTTTAAAAAAGTTTTCCAAGAGGAACCACATAAACTATCAATGTTTAACTAATAAAAATATAAATAAATAAATAAATAAATAAATAAATAAATAAATAAAGAAACCTGTGCTTTCATTGGTGCATCCTCCGTACTGTATCTGTTCGTCCGCCCTTACCAACCATCTGCCGGCTGTGTCAGTTGCTCCAAACTGCACCAGTTTGTAAGTGTTTCCCTCAGCACTGTATGGCATTTCAAAAAATCCCGTCCCCGTTTCCACCGTTGAATCCCACATAAAACACAATAAAAATGAAACGCACTTGAATCAATTAGCAATACGTAACTGAACG
>JASAND010019156.1:0-22612 GCA_030248195.1 Trissonchulus latispiculum
TGCTTTCTCCACATTGCTCTGAGTCAGAGCGCAGAGTGGCATGCCGTATAATGCGTATGCACAGTATAATGTCTTAGCGACAAGATGTGTGAAGGACAACTTTGTAATGAAAAGCTTTACGTGCTATTTATATGAAGGTCAAATTTTGACAAATTATATTATGACATACGCCAATATGAGCCTCGTTGTAGGACAGGCTCATATGTTAAGCCGTTGCAACTTGTTTTCCTTAATTTACAACCTCAACGCCACTCATATGCATTCTACAGGCTAGTTTCCGTGTTTGTACAACCTGCCTGAGAGTACTCATGTGTATTTTACATGCGACGAAGGAGCATTTTTGGTTCTTGTTCCTTGTTCGGATATCCTGTTATCTGCCTATTCAAGCTTAAACTACAGAAATTTTTTAATTTCACTGTGAAAAATGTTTTTGTCAATTTTGATACAGTGGAAATTTTAATCATGCATTGAATCTATTCAAAAGTTTCAAAAATATTGTCATGGTATATATTATAATTGTTGAAAAATATTTTTGAAATTTTTGTCACAATTTTGCTACCTAATTTTTCATTACTTTTTCTGAAATGTAAACGGATATCAGGATATGTATTTTTTTGCAATCGGATATTATCCGGATATCCAGTGTCCATCACTAGTTTTGACAAACATACGTAACATCTAGATTTTGTGCTTCTTTCACTCCATCTCGAATTGTTTCCTCCAGGCATTTCCCGTGTTAGGTGATTGCATTTGAAAAACCACTGTCTCGAAAACGAATTGACTGTTATATAATATAGCGTGGCGGGAAAACATCCATTTCGAATTTTGGCTGTAACTTTTTTGTTAAGCGACAAATCGAAAATCTAACGATAATTACCATGAGGCCTTGCGAAGAGCTTCAAAATGAGCCTTAAAACGTCTCTTTAGCACTTACGGTTGGTGAGCAATTTTCGACCAAACCGATGGGAAAAACACAATGCGGGAAAAACCCATGGGCGGGAAAAAAACCTAGCCGAATTTTTTGCCGGAAGCATGCCAGAGCAGTTTTGACCATTCGAAAGAGCGGGTAATTTTTAGTACATCTCTGAATCAATATCAATATCAATATTTTTTGCAAAAATTCATGTCAAATTGACTTTTGAAAATTTCGTATGTTTAACACACACGTAAACATACGTAGGCAAATTTTGGAAATTTTTGAAATTTGCTTAATTTATGCAGTTTAAGCATCCTATCACATAGAAAACATGTTTTTATTCTATTTAAAGCCAAACCCAACCTATTTTAGTGAAAAATTAGCCATTTTTGGCGATATTTGAAAATCTGGCTTGAAATGGCACCATCTCAGATTTTGGCCACCTGGACCACTCATAGAAGGTCGAACCTAGGTAAAACCTATACCAGATTAATCAGGAGGCTCCACTGGGCTAAGAAACGCATGAATTTTTCCTTTGCTGTCAATGGTTAGAACAAAATTTCATTTTGAAATTTGGGTTTTTTCCCGCCGAGCCTAGATCACCCCCAGGTCGCACCACAGGTACTAGAGCCAAATTGAACCATCGTGAAGTACGAGACATGTCCTCTGTGAAACTGTAATCCGTTTTGGGCTGGGTCTTTCCAGTAGTTCAGGGTGACCTCCCAAAGTTGACCCTGCCTGACCCCCGTGTTGGGGCCAAAAATTATGTAGGGGCGCGCGCGCCCCTACATAATATGGGTATAAAGGCGTCTGCGCGGCCCTCTGGAGACCGTGTTGGCCGGGTGCCAGCTAATTAGAGGTCCGGGAGTGGTAAAAAGGTTACCATCGTAAACAACTCGAGTAGTACTACAAGTACCACCATACTTTTGGTTCGAATTCGAAACTTCGAATTTTTGCACTGGGCGATAGTTACCGTGCGTTTGTTTTTTTCTCGGTGAATAACGCTTATTGGAAATGCATTTTACGGCGAAGTGTTGGGACGATGTGGGCATTTTGGCACCATACTACTATTATATGTTGGTAGACAGGATCCCCCCATACTACCTTTTTTGGTGATTTTGGCACCTGGCCAATTTTGGCTCTGTGCCAAGGTCCCAAAGTCGGACTTTCGCTATTTTTCGCAAATTTTGGTCACACTTTTCTAGAACTGGGTAGAAGCTGGAGAGGTCTAGTATCTTTTGTTGAAAATTACCAGTAGGGGTGCATAAAGTAACGAGGGGGATTTTTTAATTTTGCTCCCTAGCTTTCAGGAGATGGGCCCAAACTTAGCATTTTTTGGCCTGTTTTGGGTAAAAGTTGCTAAGTCCCACTTTTACTAGAAATGGCCTAAAAGTCACTAAAAATGGCGTTTTTCGGCCTTGGGGTGGTACCCATATATAGTAAATCGGGGTCGCTGAAAACGATGAGCATACTGCCGATACCGCCCGAAGTGACCACTGGTCAGCATGGCTCCCGTGGTTCATCGCCCTGCCGGTCAAGACTGGGAAAACTCACTCTAAACAGCGTTTTTCGGCGTTTTAGTCAATAAGTGGCATATATGATAAATCAGCTACTCGTTCAATGGGCATATAGCCGAGCGACGGAAGTGACCACTGGTCACTACAGCCTGTCAGACCTATTGTCCCGTCAAACGGCCGAAAACTGTGTTTTTCGGCGTTTTGGTTGTTGTTGTTGTTGCCGTCTCCGGTAGCCGCGTTCAGTTCGACAAGGGCAGGCCCATCGCTTGAGCGACCTCGATGGGATGAGTCCAAAGATCTTCAGTAGTGAGGTCACTAGGACAGGCTGGGCAGTTGAATAGATGGTTAGTGTCATGGGGGGTGCCGCCGCAGTTTGGGCACGCATCCGCAATGCCCGGGTCAAGCCGATTCCGGTAAGAGTTTAACAGTCTGCAATGGCCAGATCTCAGTTGGGCTAGGGTAGTTCGGGTACCTCTGGGCAGGGTCATTTCTGATTTGTCAATTTGAGGGGGAGGTCGTCCCAGGACTCTATTGTTGCCCAAGTTGGTGATGGACTGCCTGACGGTGTCGCTGTGGAGCCATTTCTGCACATCTTTGGCATCAGTGTTCAGGCCGAGGGCACCGTCGGCAGCCGCGAGCCGCTGCGAGTGGCTATGGAATGGATGACGCTTCATGTTCCGAGGGGCGGGAGATTCCTGGGTGCGGGCGTGGCAGGGGTGGCTCAGTTCTCTGCATGCCGAAGCAAACTGGGTGGATAGGAGGCGGTTGTGATCTTCAACGGGGAGAATGCAGCATTCCTGGTGGAGGTGCTCAATTGAAGACATCCTGTGGCAGCCGGTGGCTATACGCAAGGCAGCGTTTTGAGCTACCTGGATCCTGTTGAGACTAGACGGAGAGGCTTGAATAGGCCAGATAGGAGCCGCGTAGTTGATGACTGACCTTCCAATAGCTTTGTAGGTGATGAGCAGCGTTTCCTTATCCTGGCCCCAGGATGATCCAGCAAGGGCTTAAGTATTGAGTTGCGCTGTTTCACCCGAGACGCAATGTAATGGCAATGTGGGTTTTCGGCGTTTTGGTCGAGGGCATATACAGTAAATCGACTACGCTCGTTTCAATGGTCATATTGCCGAAACCGGCGGAAGTGACCACTGGTCATTACAGCCTATGGGGCCTATTGACCACTGGTCAAACGGCCTAAAACTGCGTTTTTCGGCGTTTTGGTCGGGGGCATATATAGTAAATCGACTACGCTCGTTTCAATGGGCATATTGCCGAAATCGACGGAAGTGACCACTGGTCATTACAGCCTATGGGGCCTATTGACCACTGGTCAAACGGCCTAAAACTGCGTTGTTCGGCGTTTTGGTCGGGGGCATATATAGTAAATCGACTACGCTCGTTTCAATGGGCATATTGCCGAAATCGACGGAAGTGACCACTGGTCATTACAGCTTATGGGGCCTATTGACCACTGGTCAAACGGCCTAAAACTGCGTTGTTCGGCGTTTGGTCGGGGGCATATATAGTAAATCGACTACGCTCGTTTCAATGGGCATATTGCCGAAATCGACGGAAGTGACCACTGGTCATTACAGCCTATGGGGCCTATTGACCACTGGTCAAACGGTATAAAACTGCGTTTTTCGGCGTTTTGATCGGGGGCATATATAGTATATAAATCGACTACGCTCGTTTCAATGGGCATATTGCCGAAATCGACGGAAGTGACCACTGGTCATTACAGCCTATGGGGCCTATTGACCACTGGTCAAACGGCCTAAAACTGCGTTGTTCGGCGTTTTGGTCGGGGGCATATATAGTAAATCGACTACGCTCGTTTCAATGGGCATATTGCCGAAATCGACGGAAGTGACCACTGGTCATTACAGCCTATGGGGCCTATTGACCACTGGTCAAACGGCCTAAAACACCGTTTTTAGGCGTTTTGATCGAGGACATATATAGTAAATCGACTACGCTCGTTTTAATGGGCATATCGCCGAAACCGACGGAAGTGACCACTGGTCATTACAGCCTATGGGGCCTATTGACCACTGATCAAACGGCCTAGAACTGCGTTTTTCGGCGTTTTGGTCGGGGGCATATATAGTAAATCGACTACGCTCGTTTCAATGGGCATATTGCCGAAACCGGCGGAAGTGACCACTGGTCATTACAGCCTATGGGGCCTATTGACCACTGGTCAAACGGCCTAAAACTGCGTTTTTCGGCGTTTTGGTCGGGGGCATAATATATTAAATCGACTACGCTCGTTTCAATGGGTGTATCGCCGAAACCGAGGGAAGTGAGCACCGGTCACTACGGTCTAGGTGGCCTACTAGCCAGTGGTCAAACTATATACCTAAAACAACTTTTTTCGGCCCTTTGGCGGTTACCCATATATAGTAAGTTGGCGGTGCTGGTGGTGGTAAACGATAGAGATACTATCGAAGTCGGTACATGTGAGCCCTGACCACGGAGACCTGTGAGTCAGGGTTCCAGTGGTGGTCCAAAATGAAAGGTCTTTAAAGTCAGTTTACCAAACACTTCGAGCGGAGGTGGGAATTCAATGGTGTGTATATTGTGTGCTATATATAATCACTTTTAGCCTGGCCTAGGGCACAGTTTAAGCTCCTTATATCAGTTAGTGCATTGCTGGAAAGGGATCCTTTAAAATGACAGAAGGACAAGAAACAAAAATGCTCCTCTGGAGCATGAAAAAAAAAGTAATATGGGTGATGGTTAGGTTGTAAAATCAAGAGAGGACTAGTTTTTAAAATGCTTAATATGGGGCTAGGTTCAAAAATTGAAGAGGACTAGGTTGTGAGCGAATTAATATGGGCACAGCTTCGCCGAACAACCCATATTCGCGGGATTTCACACTTCGTCTTAGCTTTTGTCACGTACAGAGTTATCAATATCAGTTAATAATAAGAAATTTAAGGAGTTGAATACTCATCTCATTGAATGTTGTTTATATACATACAGTGTTAGACTAGCTAGGAATTATAGGGGGGCGCGATAGCTAGCTATATAACTAGCTACACAAAAGTTGCAATCGTCTGAAATTCTGCAGACAAGTGCAGAATAGCATTACAAATCAAGCCGAATAAGTCTCCTTTCTTGGCAGTGACGTTTGCGTCTGGTTGCACTGCAGTAGAGTGCTGCGGAAGTACAGCACGGCCTATATATAACTAGCTACACAAAAGTTGCAATCGTCTGAAATTCTGCAGACAAGTGCAGAATAGCATTACAAATCATGCCGAATAAGTCTACTACTTTGGCAGTGACGCCTACGTCTGGTTGCGCTGCAGTAGAGTGCTGCGGAAGTACAGCATATGGCTTATAACAAACTACAGATAACTTTCTGCAACTTTCTAAAATATTCTTATTTGTAGTAGATGAGGGTTTTTCTGCCAAAATCAAGAAAATCAAATCAAAATCAAGATTTTCAAGCTTCTTTGTTCTATGGCTTGGTTGACTGTTACGTAATTATTGGGGGAATTTTTAAAGTTTCTTTCATAAAGCTTTAACATTTTGCTTAAGGTTTACTGAGAACCTTAAAAATGAAATAGGACAAGAATAAAAATGCTCCGATGGAGCATGAAAAATGCAATATGGGTGACACTGGGTTTTAAGCGGACAGAGGACTAGGTTTTAAAACGTTAATATGGGAGTGGCAGGTTGTAAATACCAGGAGGACTAGGTTAAAAGCGCACTAATATGGACCAGCTTCGCTGAACAACCCATATTCGCGGGTACGCATGCTCCACTCCGCATTTGACCATTATGGTCTTAAGTTCTAAATTCGTCAGCTTTCCAGGCGAGCTTGCTGATTTTGAAATATTATGCTTTATATACTTCAAGCGCTGTATACTGAACTGCCAGAGCGGGATTTGTGACACCAATTTTTACTGCATATGTGGTATTAAGTGTTGGATTATATGCATTAATTAAATTAATTCAATTAAGTTGGGTTGTAAGTTGTATTAATTATGTAATTATTAAGTATTACGAATACAACTGTTGCAGACGCAGAGCTATGCTCACAAATTGGTAAACTGTTACTGAAGAACTGCCACCAGCATCAGTCCGGACAGTTTCCGCGAATATGGGTTGTTCAGCGAAGCTGGTCCATATTAGTGCGCTTTTAACCTAGTCCTCCTGGTATTTACAACCTGCCACTCCCATATTAACGTTTTAAAACCTAGTCCTCTGTCCGCTTAAAACCCAGTGTCACCCATATTGCATTTTTCATGCTCCATCGGAGCATTTTTATTCTTGTATATATATATACGTAATTATCATTGTTTGATCGTATTGAAATGCGGCAAGCAACGAGAAGAGATCTAAGAATACGATGCTAAAGCTATTAAAAATAGAAAGTCAGAATCCAAAAATTATTATTGAAATATAAATTTGCCGTAAAAATGGATAAAATGCTCTGGTTAGAATAGAGCTTTTTTCTTGAAAGAAAAGTTTGCTAAAATGAAAGTTCCATTAAAGCTCGAATGCATAGCAGTAGGTTATTTATGCACTATAAATGCATTGTGGATATGAATAATGAAATGATTTGCATTTATAAACCGCGAATATGGGTTGTTCGGCGAAGCTGTGCCCATATTAATTCGCTCACAACCTAGTCCTCTTCTATTTTTGAACCTAGCCCCATATTAAGCATTTTAAAGACTAGTCCTTTCTTGATTTTACAATCTAACCATCACCCATATTACTTTTTCAAGCTCCAGAGGTGCATTTTTGTTTCTTGTTCCAAAATTGTCAAAGTCCCAAAAAAATTTGCTGAGAGGCAGCGGGAGCTACACACTAACTCACTTTGCTAACACACTAACTAACATTGCTGTACAATAACACACCCGCTAGGGTAGTTTTGGACGCTCTTTAAGATAGGCTATTAAAATCCGATCAAGCTCATATGGGTGACTCACACTGACGATGGGTTTTTTCTCGCATATTGGACTGGATTTTTTTCCCGCCGCGGTATATAGGCAGGCGTTCTTTGGGGAGACAGATGCCAGGCTAAGCTGCTCAGATTTTAAGGTGGTGGCATATTTTTGTGCAAAACGTTTCTGGCATAACGGTTAAATATAGACCAAAAATATTTGAACAACGATTTCTCGAAACTGTAGAATCGGCCAAAGGGTCTTTTTCTGCCACGATATGAAGGACATATGGGCAGAGGGACGTTTTTTGGATTTTGTTCAGCACGTCTTAACCGTCGAGAAAATGGGCCTAATGCACGGTAAAGCGAAATTTCGCAATGACTTTTCTTGCTACGGCAAACGTTTTAGCCCAAACCAAGAAAAACGCAGAAATGCAAAATTCCACTCTTCCAAAAATCTCTTGAATCCGTCGAGTAGTTTTTGAGAAGTCGATGTTTAAAATATAATGGCTTATTTTTACGCCAAAATTTATGGGGGGGGGGGCTCGAAGTCCCCCCCCCCAGCTCACTAAAAATGGGGGGCATATTTTTGGAAAAAAGCGAATTTTTTTAGTTAATGTGCAAAAATTGCCAAAATCGTTAAAAATTTACAAATTTTAGGCGTTTTCATGCTAGAATAGCGACAATTTCGTAAAAAATCCGGAAATTTTTTCGAAAATTTAGGGTAAAAATGGTAAAATTTGGTAATGTTTTGGGTTACGGGTGTTATAGGGGGAGGTAGGAATTTATGTGGGCACCTCGAATGGGGGAAGGTCGCCGAATGGAGGATGGACAAGTAAAAAATATGCCAGGCCCCCACTTCCCCCTCCCTAGGGGAGGGGCACAGCCCTCCCCCCGCTTTCAAAACACTAAAAAATGCCAGTCGAAAGTAACCATTTTTGACCCTCAAACTTTGTTTTTTTCGTATACTGATTTAACTACTGGAGATACATCACTCAAAGGTTGCAGAAATGTTCATTTTCGTGTCAATCCTCTTTCCAGCCATAGCAACCAATCCCGTCTCTTGTCTACCTACTGGGAGCCTAAGGCCAAAAACCACAACTTTCTTATCTTTTGGCCTTAGATAGATTACACGCATTTTGTTGCTACACATTCTATATTTAATTTATTTTGATTTGATTTCATTTTGTTTTGTTGTTTTATTTCAGTTCAGGTTGTCCTGTTGCCGGAACCGCCCCACTACCAGGGTCCTGAGAATATCACCTATTTCAGAGGATCTAATCTTCATGTACGTCGTACGTAGCTACTTTATAGTTATGTCGTGACCATGATAGTTTGTATTTATTCATGTGCTAGTTATTATTCATTCATGTACTATTTGTATAGTAGTAATCAGTACGAATTATGGCATAGGTATAGCCAGAAGCTTAGGGTTTGGGGGGGGTCACTACTAGGCTTATCATAGGGAATTGTTTTTTTTGGGGGGGGAAGGCTTTTTGGGACTGCCTCTCTTAGGGGGCGAGTCACGTTCGTTTGGGGATTTTTTAAATTTTAAAGTAAAATTGAATTTAAATTAGAATAATGTGTTTAAAATTGCTCTATATACGTATCTCTCTCTCTATAGTATTCACCGAAAAGTTAGTTTTTAGTTCAACATAAGTGGATTATTTTTAGTGTTTAAACGGGCAAAAAATTTCCGTCGACGTCGGCACACGTTTGATAGTCTGACCGCCTGTCTGAGCAATTGTTTCAGGGCAGAATTTTGTATACCAAAGGGACACCCACTTTTAAGTTTGTATGTATGCCTACATTTTTCCGACTTGACCCTCTATTTTACCTGCTCACAGGATCGCTGGGTGCTCTAGCTTCTTTTGTAGTCACCAACAGGAGGGGGGTGGTTGGTGGTGAGCCTGTTTCGTAAGACTCGCTGATTTGACTCATTTGATTTGCTTCCCCCGCCAGAGGCCGAATTAGGTCTCACTAAATCTGAAACGGTCCACCCTTGCCCAACTTTAGATGTAACGGACACTCAAAACTGTTGGCCCAGTACAGACACAGAATCGGTATTGCAGACAGTCCAAACTGCCAAAACTGTGGGCGGCAGTGCCCCGAGGACCTAGCCCAGCGCACACTTCTTCCCGGGTCCGGTACTTGGGAACCAACCCCTCTTTGGCTATTTTGTCGGAGGTCCCCAAGGCGGTGGTGGATTTCCTACGGGGTGTGGGCCGTCCCACGCATATTGACAGTGCCAGAAGATCCAGGAAACAACAACAACAACGTTTGACTCATTTGTGGGGGAAAGAATGATAACATAGTCAAGACTCCTAACTCATTGTTGTTGTTGTTGTACTCTTGATTAGGTTTTTTGTCTTTTTTGCCTGTGACCTTTTTTCTGTCTCTGTCTGTTTAGTATGAACTGGAAAGGGACAAGCGTATCACGTGGCTGGTGGAATTCTATACAAGCTGGTCTCCGCCCTGCATTCCTGTTCATTCCGTCTTTGCTGAACTGAGCAATCAGTAAGCACAGCCCCCCCGGCTTACTTCTATCTGGAAGGGGGGGCCCTCCCATTAGAGGTTCCCATCCCCCCCATAAAGCCTTCTAGCCATGAATTTTTTACCTCGCAATTTGAATTAAGCTGAAAAATTGCCAAAATTTTACAGTTAGCGAAAATTTCGTTAAAATTTATTTAGATTTAGTAGGGTAAAAATCGTAAAATTGTTCAAATTTTTGGGGTTGTGGGAGGTATTTCATGGGGTGGGCGGTCGCTGAATCGAGAAATCTCCCTCCCCATTAGCAACAAGCTAGAGGTTGGGAGATGAGTTTTTTGAACAATCTCTCTGCACAGTTCAGAGTTATTCGTTAATGAAGTTTGTTTGAGACTTCTTCTCCTCATTTCTCGTGCACTTTTTAGTCTGATTTATGTAAATATTCATGTAGAATTTGGGATCTTTGCCCCCATAATATATTTATCGCAAAATTCTATCCAACTGTTCAAATATTGTTTTCCGTTTCCTTTTGTTGTAGGTTTCAGTTGCCCAATTTAAAGTTTGCAAAATTGGACGTTGGCCGCTATGCCTCTGAAGCCGAAAGGTGTGTGCCTAAAATTATATACCTGTACAGAGATCAGAATACCTTGTATGATTTGACAGTTTTTAATTTTTTCGTAATAGTACATAATGATACAGTATGAGAGTATGACAAGCGTCCCGCTCTATGCAGCGAAGGCAGAAACTATGCAGTGCGCGCTATCGACTGCCCTTCTACAAGTGACTCTCTCCCACACCGCCTGTATAATATGGTTCCTACATCCATGTGGACCGCCTCTGCAGATCGTGCTCTTGTTAAAATTAAACGTACATATATGCGCATATTGTGCAGTGAGCAATTCCCATTTGCAGTACCCGTACCAATACAGGGGTGGGGATCAATTTATGGGGGCTGATGTTTTCTAGTTTTTGCGCCGATATTAATGTTGTTGTTTCTGTTACTGTGTGTGTGTTCCGTTTCTCACCGATTTTTTCTATTTTCAGGTTTCGAATCAACATTCATGCGACGAGTGGTCAACTGCCCACTCTGTCCCTGTTTCAGAATGGCAAAGAGACACTACGCAGACCCCTGATTGATCGCTATGGTCGCGCCATACGCTATGCCTTTACCATGGTATGTATAGTATATATATAATTGATTTATATGGTTTACGTACTATTTATTTATATGTACATTTACCATATCAGTTTTTGAACAATTGTTGACACTCTCACATAAATATCATTTGGTCCTTTCTTTTTCAGCTGTGTACTTTGAGCAGTACTTTGAGTAATAAGTTTGTGATTTTTTAGGTTGGCCTTAACAGCAGCTTATTTTATGCAATTAGTTTATGCATTTAAACTAATCTACATTGAAACAGCGGTATCAATTGCATATTATTGTACATATTACATATATTACATATATTACATATATTACTACGTATTACATTCATTAGTCTCTGAAATGTGCCCTGCTTTTTTCCTTTCAGGAGAACATCATTCGTGATTTTGATCTCAATAATCTGTTTGCTGAGTGCAAAAAGACGGTTCCCAAACGCTGGGAAAAGGAGGCCTCGACGGCTCAGAGCTCGGCTGGCGATCAGAAGAAGGAAAATTGAGGGATGCGGATTGGTGGATTGATTTTTTCCCGGGGGTTGAGGGGGGGTCCCCTCCCCCAGTACCCCGCAATGTCCCATTAGTGGTGATTTTCCTTCCCCTACCCCTCTTGAATGACCCCCCCCCCCAGAATTTTGATATAGATGACGCTTTCAGTCCTTGCTCCTGCCTGACGTAGTTGAAATGGACTTTGACCTGAAGTGATTTGCAGAAGAAACAATGGTTGTACAATAAAGTTTTAACTTATGCCTAAATTGTTGTTCTGTGCTTTTTTGTGTAGGAATAGTTTTTGTTCTATGTAAGTTAGATTTATTAGCTTTGTTGTTTTTTTTGAATTTCCCCCCTGTTTTTGGATGTATGCTGCTTTGAGAGAGTAAAGAATTCTTGTGTTGGCTTTGTTGTGTAGTTGTCCCTCACCTGTAGTGGTGTTTTACGAAGGGTTTTAGCAATAATTGTATGCCTAATTTTAACGGTTAAGGTGCCTCAATAGTAGTGTTCAACTCGTATTTCCGCCTAAAGCTGTTTTAACGTAGCGGATTCAGGGTCAAAACGCATGCAGACATTAATCTACCCGTGTCTACTCGCGGTTTTGAACTTTGAGTTAGGCTTTTTCAACCATTTCTAAGGCAGTCGAATTGGTATGACGTGAACAATGAAAGATTTGGTAGTAGTAGTATCAAGAGTACATAATGTATAAGAGTGACAGGCAACACACACTGTGCAGTCAAAGCCAAAACTGCTATGTTCGCTATCGGCTTACGCCTTCTCACACAGCTCCAATATGGGTACGGGGTCCAAACGGGGGTCGCTCACTCGCTCTATGTTTCAGTGTTTACGCCCAAAAACTCGTGCAGCACGGAAGTGCAGTTTGTGTCTGTTTCGATCTTTAGAACACAAACATAGCGGGCGAATTTACTTTGTTCACTGGGGTCCAATTTGGGGTGGGTGTAGGCCGTTAGCGAACAGAGAATAGTATTTGCTCTGATAACATAGAGCTTGCCAGCTATGACACTCTTATGTTGTGATAACATAGAGCTTGCCAGCTATCACACTCTTACGTTATGTACTCTTGGTAGTATCCATTTGTGTTGTATATGCGGTTTTCGTTTATCTTTATTAGCTCTTTATTTACCTGAGGGTGGGAGCTTGTCTGCAGCGGTGTTCCCTGAAATCCCTTACTTTGACCCTGTAGGTTTTTATTACATCAAAGAAAACATAAGAAGCAGATTATGTATTCCTGTATCTGATTTTTTAGTATTTAGTTATGACTACATAGACACAGTGACAGCTAAGTTATGCGTAAATAGGTCTCTGGGTTTCCGTTTTTATCAGCTGGAAAGATTGGCCTTAACCAATCCTTTAATTTCGTCTATACGAGCCAAATGGCGAGATTCGACATTCTGTACGGACAAGAGTAAGTACATAATAGAAGAGCATGCGGCTAGGCACACTTTTTATCACAGCATAAAATTGAGCATACTTTGTTCTGTGATAACTAAAGAGCATAGTTTTCGTCATATGCAATTCCACATACACTGCTTTCTGTCCGCTCACCCAGAATGTGCAGGTGTTGTACAAAATCGGTATATATTTTTTATACATAGATGTAGATTTTTTTCAAACGCAACATTTGATGTAGCACAGACAGTGGCGTTCTAAATGTCGTCTATCAATGTACTCAGCTCGTTACTGCAAAACCAAATACTACAACGTCGATGGGTATACTGTTGTACTTCCATCACCCCGTGCTATAGACAGCACTATACCTAGTGATTGTTGTAATCAGAGATGAAACCGGGTCACTATATGGACCGGGTCAGGAGCTCTTGACCCGGTATTTCTGGTTGGGGGAGATTTTTTGCTGCTTAAGCATATTTGTCAGAACTTTACCAATTTTTGCCACCTTGAAACTCCAATAGTTCAAAAAACTAGCAATAGGAATATAAATATGTAAACTTAATTGTCTAGTTTTTTAAAATGCTTGTCGCTGTAGTGGCATCATAATATTTGTAATCTCCTGTCAAGAAGGCTGTAGCTTTGAGTCTCATTTCCTTCAATTTTAGCTAGAAAAATAAATAATAGGGCCCAAATCCGTTATCCGGCAGGTGCACAAATCCTTGTGCAGAGCACTTGCACAACTTTGAAAATTTGTGCAGAATTTAATTTACAACTAAATAGTACTACTGTCATGTCGTTTCTGTGAGCCCAGCTTTATGCAGGAGCCGTTACCTGCAAGTACCACTAACGCCTTAATCCAAAATCCGGTAGGCTACTGAATTGTCATTATATGTTTGTGCAGTGCAAAAGTTTTTTAATTCCCGAAGGGCCTTATGCAATTTTATAAAATCTGATTAAGGTATGCTGCAGATAAGCCCCATCTTAAATCTTTAATGCAGTCTGTCACTAAAGCATTTCTCTATGTTTTTGCCGGATTTTCCATATATGGAAAATCCGGCAGGTCACTCACTATAGGTGCGCGTTTTGTTTTTGAAGTAAAAACAGAAGAAGCTATGTGCATACTTCTTTCTGTGCCTTAATTATTTGAAGCACCTGCTGGATTTTCCATATATGGAAAATCCGGCAGGTTTGCGTGTTAAAGATAGGCAGAATAGTACAAAATCTGCCGGATCTGGCGGGCCCATTTTTGGACACTTTCTGTTCTGAAAATCGTTTACAATAGAAGCCAGCATCAAACATTTCTGCATCAAAGACATTTCAGATTGATACAAAAATGCTACCTGCCAGATCCGGCAGATTTTCCACTATTGCGCCTATCTTTAACATGTAAACCTGCTGGATTTTCCATATATGGAAAATCCGGCAGGTCGACTGCTAGTATGAAATGAAAGATGGAGAAAATGGTTTAGTGACAGGCTGCAAAAAGATTTAAGCTGGGGCTTATCTGCAGCATGCATTAATCAGGCTTTATAAAGTTGCATAGGGCCCTTCGGGAATGAAGAAGTTAGATTGTGCAGTCAGTGAAAAAGAGGTTTCAACTGCGGGTGGCATTTTCTGTTAAATACAGAAGGCCCTTCGGGAATGATGAAGTTAGATTGTGTACAGTCAGTGAAGATGTATGTGAGTGTGGGATTTCCCCAGAAATGCACAAGGCCCTTCGGGAATGAAGAAATTTTTGTACTGCACAAACATATAATGACAATTCTGTAATCTGCCGAATTTTGGATTAAGACATCAACGGTTCTAGCATGTATCGGCTCCTGCATAACTTTGACCTCACATAGACGTTATGAAAGTATCGCTATTTAATTGAAAATTTAATTGTGCACGAATTTTGGAGTTGTGCACTCACGTTGCACGAATATTTGTGCATCTGCCGGATAACGGATTTGGGCCAAAAATAGAACTAGGGCCCTCAGAGTCGAAATCCTTATATTCAAGTCTAAAAATTTTCTGTGCTCCATCTACTGCAGTTGCTTCCTCACCGCTACTCTCGTTTTTTGATAGGGGGAGGGGGTCATGCTGTGTGGATTTCAAAACCAGGTAAGTAGGAAAATCTGAAGAATGTAAGGGTCACTCGCGTTTTGATTTTAATTTTTCTAACTGGTATGACTTGGTATGCTTAGGGACTGGTGTATTTTGGTTTGATTTTATTTGTAATATTTATATGTTGTCTGATTTCGAGTCATAAGCAGTAAGCACGATTAATTCTAAAGAATCTCCGTTGAGTGAAAACCTCAGCCATACAAATAAAATAAGATATTTTACCACAGTAACCATGAAATACAAACGTGCTTACGTTAAGCCCTGTAATTAGAATCAGACGATGGTAGAGTATTTTGTTCCATACTGACTCGACAAGTTATGTTGTTCAGTTCATAAGTGATAGTGCGAAAGTGTGCAAAAGTGTTCATTAAGGAAATAATTTATTTTTTCAGCGAATTAATGCTAATTTTCCCATGACTTCCCAAATGTCCACTTACACTTCCACCCAATCCCACGACAGGCCGCCCGTTGATTGGTCCTTTATCGCCGCCGCTCACGTCGACTCCTACAACTTTCTACTGGATCGTGGCCTCCGTAAACTGGTTGAAGCCATGCCCATTCACGAGTTCCTGATGCCCGATATGACCCGTCTGGGTCTACAGCTCTGTAAAGCCACCCTGTCGAGCCCCACGGTACCCGGGCTCTCGAGCCTGGTCAGTATGAGTCGGCTCTACCCCGCAGAATGCCGCCAACGAGCTCTAACCTACTCCGGTCGCCTCGAGGTTAGCCTTCAGATTTTGGTTGACCGCAGGCCCGTAGGCTTGCGAGATTGTGTCGTGGGTCAAGTGCCCGTTATGGTCCGCTCTAAGGCCTGTAATCTCTATGGGCTGGACCCGGCCCGCCTGGTTACCTGCGGTGAAGAGCCCACCGAATTTGGTGGCTATTTTTTGGTGAAAGGGAATGAGAAGCTGTTTCGCCAGCTGCAGTTGATGCGACGCAACTATCCGATGGCCATTGCTCGCAGTCGTTGGAAACAGCATGGTAGACTGTATTCGGAGTTTGGTGTCAGCGTGCGGTGTGTTCAGGATGGTCACTCTGCGGTGGTCAACACCCTACACTATCTGACCAATGGCTCTGCCGTCCTATCGTTTACCTACCGTAAGGAACAGTTTTTTGTACCACTAATGTTGGTCCTAAAAGCCCTACTAGACCTGCCCGATGTTAGCCTGGTCCAGCTTTTTTTGGCCGGACACGGCCAAGATGGTTTTGCCAAAGGGTGTGTTATGAAAATGCTGGCACAACTGCATGGGGAAGGACTGAACTCTCGGGAAGATATCCTGAAATATTTGGGTAAAAGGTTTCGTGTGGCCTTAGAGACCCCCTCCTGGTATTCGGACCAAGACGTGGGCCTATTTTTGTTGGACCGGGCCGTTTGTATCCACCTAAATGCCCCGACGGCAGAACCCAGCCCTGAGCGGGCCGCTTTCGCGTCCCGGGATAAGTTTCACTTTCTGGCCTATATGTGTCATAAACTGTTTGCCCTGAGTCAAGGCCTGTGTCGACCGGACAATCCGGATAATCCAATGTTTCAGGTATCATAGGGGTCGCGGCAGCGACCCCTATAATATGTGTCAAAAGTCCCTGGAGACACCGTAAAATAAGCTGCGCAGAGGCTGCGCAAAATCCTGCGCAGATCCTGCGCAGATTTCATGCGCAAATTATAGAGCACATCGAGTTTAGTATGTGTGCGAAGTTTCAGCCCCGTATCACTTTCCGTTAAAAAGTTGTGCCCCGGACCGGTTATGGCGGCGATGTTTTTTTTCCGGTTTCTCCTATTTAATGGTCGTATTGTCCTGACTTTCCGCCTCTTTCACGTAATCTGCAGCGGAGGCCGGACCTAAAGGGGTATAGGGTCTGGTAGTACCCCATGCGCCATTTAAGAATCGCTACTTTTTTTGCGCCGCAGGTGCGCCACAGCGCCGCAGCGGCGCCGCAAAGTCGGCTCAGAGCGAAAAGTGACCATTTTTGTGGTCGCTGCGCAGCTCGAACGTTAAGAGCTGGAGCCGATTTCTTTTTATATTCAGAAACTACATATATTGAACTAACTAAATAGCTAAGTCTCGTTTCTCTATCACTTCCCATGCGACCACAGTGGCTGGTCAAAAATGGTGAAAATTCGAAAAATGAAAAATCGAAATTTCTCGCTGTGTATTCAACTTAGAAAGCCCAATTCTTTCATACAAAGGTTTTCTAGCACGGCGAATTGATTCCCGTAAGCAGTTTTGCCGTCGGACCCACCCATATTGCTGGGCTGGTTCCACATTGCTGTCGGGAGGGTCAAGTCGGTACCGACTTCCAAGAACACCATATAGGACTGTGCATAGCCTCTCAAAACTTTGTCCATAGGGGTTTTCTGGTGCGCCCAGCTCATTTCCGGTGTCCGTTTTGCCGTCCGACCCACCCATTTTGCTGGGCTGGTTCCACTTTGCTGTCGGGAGGGTCAAGTCGGTACCGACTTCCAAGAACACCATATAGGACTGTGCATAGCCTCTCAAAACTTTGTCCATAGGGGTTTTCTGGTGCGCCCAGCTCATTTCCGGAGTCCGTTTTGCCGTCCGACCCACCAATTTTGCTGGACTGGCTCCACTTTGCCGTTTGAAGGGTAAATCGGGTAGGGGGTCAAGTGGTCAAAAATAAGATTTTTCAAAAGTGGTCAAATTTGGTACCAAATGAAAGCGCTAAGTGAGCTGAACAACTTTTGTCATAGAATTGCATGCTCAAAGTGGCTGTAGAGTGCTGTGGTAGGGTGGGGGTGGGGACTTAGGCGATTTTGGGTCAAAACTAAAATTTTTCAAAAGTGGTCAAATTTGGTACCAAATGAAAGCCCGCATCGAACTGAGCAACTTTTGTCATAGAAGTGCGTACCTAAAGTGGCTGTAGAGGGCTGTGGTGGGGTGGGGTGGGGACTTAGGCGATTTTGGGTCAAAAATTAAAATTTTCAAAAGTGGTCAAATTTCGAGTCAAATGAAGGCCCGCATCGAACTGAACAACTTTCGCCATAGAACCACCCACCCAAACTTGCTGTGTCGGATTTATATACTTTCTTTCTCAACCGGATTAAACGACAGACATAGGCCCAACACACATATTATCCCCTTTTGTGCGGAGCATTTTTGTTACTTGTATATATATTATATATTCGTGTATATATATATATATAACTCTTCGGAATAATTTATTTCTGCAGATTTTTAGTCTTTTATACGCTATTGAATAAGTTGGAAGGATGGGTGGTATTGAATAGTTGGAAGGATGAAAGATAATGGTATTAGTAACAAAAAACTGGAAAATGTTTTCTTAAAAAGTATGACTATGATTAGAGATCGGAGCAGAGGCCTGAAAATTGTGGACCCAGTTAGAGAATTTTCAAAAATTTTCCTAAAAATTCAGATTTTGTATTTAATTTCAAATTAAAATATTAATATTGTTGTCATTAATAAATCAGTCGAAGTGTGGAGAAACAATGTTAAACAATTTGACACATTGTGGACTTTCACGTTTTAAAAACTGTAAAATTTTGATAAAAAATTGTGGCCCCGGCTGGAATCCGGTTCACCCTTAAATTTGATAAATTTTATAGATTAACTGCAAACCTTGCTGGTCTGATATTGTAGATACTAGTGCTAGTGTTATATATACGTGTTCTTTGAATGGACAAAAAGCTGCTAAGATTTAGAAATACATTCCGTAGACTTTTCCCTAGTTTTCTTGATCTCTTTTTTCTTTTTCCAGGAAATCCTGCTGCCCGGCCACTTCATGCTGCTCTATCTTCGCGAGCTGCTAGAGCAATGGTTTCGCCGTATCCAATTTATCCTACAGAAACCGACAACCACAACGGCCCGTACCCGCCTTGTCAGTGAAGACTTGCTGAGTCGAATTGTCAGCGCCATCCGGCTGGCACAGCGAGTGGTCACGGCCCCGATAGAAAACCTTCTGGCCACTGGCAATCTCCTATCGCGCTCTGGTCTGGCTTTGCAACAGGTGGGTGGAGGAACCAGAATCGTTTGACTGCAGCGGGGGGGGGGGCGTTTCCTCCAGGATTTTGGATAAGGATGGAGTCCAAGCAGAAAAATGACCAAAGTTGTGCAAAAATAGTTGAAGTGAAAATTTAAACAAATTTCCAAAAGGCGGGGGGGGGGGACCCCCATGGACTCTTCCTGTAGATCCGCCCATGCCTTTGAGTTATTTGATGCGGGAAAGCCTTTTTCAACCCAAAATTTTTTATAGGGGAGGCAGGGGGGGGGGTGGTTCAATGATGAAGTCCAAATCGAATAGGGTTACGTTTGGATGGTCTTTTCCTGATGCTGTCAATTGTTTATTCTTTTATCTTCAAGGATGTCACTGACTGCTTATATACTTCCTTCAAAAACTGCAGAAAAGTAGATATCCGAAATATGCAGTGTTACCATGGTAAGCCAAAATGGGTGGCTCTAGAGATCCTGTAAACCCTCCCCCCCCCTTACTGCGTTCGGGTTCTGTTCAGGAAGTGGGATTTCATTCAAACAGGATCCGTCTGGTGAAGGGTGTTAGAACCCGAAACCGGTAACGGAAGAAAGGTGAACGTTGATTTGGGTATTCACGTTTTGGACTCTGATATTTTAGTGATTCCTTTGTATCCCTTGGGGACCCACCCCCTGAATTAGCGGCTGTTTTATCGCTTATCTTTACTAGTAAGCTTTCGTGTGTGCATCGGAGTTTCGAAAGGACCAACAGTATATACAAAACATGAAAACTGCTCATCATTTTTGCTTCTGTCAAACAAACTTTTATAATTTATTTCAAAAACCAAATATTGCTGTTTTGGTCGGCAGGGATTTCGCCCCTATCCAAAAAATGATATTTTTGACTGCAACTTGTTGTTTCTGTTCTTTTTTGCGGTGCTCGCTGAAGCTCCGGAGCAAACATTACTACTACAGAGGAACATGAGCGTGGCTTTATACTTAATTAGCCGGTTTCTTCCTTTGTTGTTTTTAGCAGTTTTCATATTGTCCTTTCTTTATTTTTCATTTTCTATATTTCTGTCTCCTTTTTTTCCGCAGACCAATGGCTTTGTCATCCTGGCCGACAAGCTGAACTATATGCGCTACATCTCCCACTTTCGCTCCGTCCATCGCGGGGCCTTCTTTTCCCAGATGCGAACCACAGCTGTGCGAAAGCTGATGCCTGAAGCCTGGGGGTTCCTCTGCCCGGTTCATACGCCGGACGGCGCTCCCTGTGGTTTGCTGAACCATCTGGCTGCCAGCTGCAAGGTGACTTGTTGAAAAACTGGGGCGGGGGGGGGTTAGAGATAGGACCTGACATTTTGCCTACAGAGAGGGGGGGGGGGTGCGCGCGATAATAGATGTTAACAGGCTAACCTGTGTAGTGCAAATTAGATGTGTCTAAAGCTTTTAGCTCCTTTGGTTCTTTGAGCAGTGGGTCCCAGTTTCGGGCCAGGCGGAATGTATCATGACTTTTTGTGTTCCTATTCTTGACTGATTGTCAAGATGGCGACTGGCTTAGTTTTATGCCCAAAATTCATTGGGTCTCCATCGATAGCAGGTATATACGGGGGCAATATATTTCCGAATTTTTTTCCTATGTTTGCGGTTTCTGTGTAAAAGCTGCTAAAAGTCGCTAAAAATGGGGCTAATTTTAAGCAGTTTTTAGTATAAAATAGTGATTGTCTTTAAAAGTCGGCGAAGCCTAAAACTATATATGTAGAAACTTGAGGGTAAAAATAGTAAAATCTGGCAATTTTGGGATTATAGGGAGAGATTGGAATTATTTATGGGGAGGGGAGGGGGCTCCTGGAATTTAGGGAGGCAGTCAAAATAAGCCAGGCTTGCCAATCTGAAAGTTCTGCCTGGAAAATGTTAACTTTAAAGCGTTAGTTATGGCACATTTGGCTGTTGATTTTTAGTTTTACATTTTTTAAATGTCATACTTATACGTAGTTGTTTTTGTTCCTTTGCAGATTGTTGCGAACACCTCCTTTGAACAGCTGGTCCGAATACGCTCCGACCTGCTACAGCTGATGACAACCTATGGTCTAATCAGTCTTAGTGACCAGTTGCTAACGGCCGTAGGCTCTGACCTTAGCGACTTGCCGGCCGGCCACTTTTGCCCGGTCTACTACGATGGCCGATTTGAGGGCCTACTCCCTGTGGACCGGGCAGAGCCCTGTAGTCGGGCCCTGCGGGCCTATAAAGTGGGCGCTCGTAGTGCGGAGGGACGGCAGCTAGAGATTGCTCTGGTGCCCAGGCTTGGAGGCCGGCGCTACGCGCTCTACCCTGGCCTGTACCTATTTTCGCTGCCGGGTCGCCCGATGCGACCCGTTAGAAATCTGGTGCTCAATGCTGTGGAACATATTGGCGTTTATGAGCAGGTTTGCCTGATAATGTTTTATTTATTTTTGTTTTTATGGTTCCTTTGGAGAGGAAATATGCTGCGTGGGACATTAGTGAATGTTGTGTAAATTTTATGTCCCAGATTTCTTTCTTTCCAAAATTCGAACAGTGATTTAAGTGCTGAAAATGGTTTTTTTAATTTCCCATTTGCCAGCCACATTTTGTGCGGAGATAACGAATTCCTTAACGACAACTTGAATTGATTGTTGTCAAGTGTTTTCAAATTTTGATAAAAGATAACTTTAGGATTAAGGCCGTATAGGATGCAGCTAAATGCTCGTACTCTAACGTCTAGATTATTGCCTTTCTGGAGTATTCTGTAAGGGTTGGTTTAGTTGACGCTCAAGCTTTAGTCAAGATTTTGAGGCTGAAAACCTAAATTTTTGGTAACATTTTTGACTCCTGACAATTTTTGTTCATTTTGGGCCTGGCTAGGATTTTTGGATTGTTTGGGCTATCCTCAGAATGGAAAGCTTAATTCGTTTACAGAAACGGGAATAAAGCGGTTTTGGATAAACATAGGATAATTCAACTCTTAACGGGCTTATGATCCACTTAGCGGAGACTTTAGTTGGCGCATGGTGCTAAACCTAGAGATCTAGAGATTATGCTGTACAATAATACGAGGCTGACAAATGTAAAAGTGTTTTATAATCCATGAAGAAATGTATAGGCTAATGTGTGCAGTGTAGGTATGCAAAAGTGCATTGAGTGTGCATGACACAACAACCTAGTCTCAAGACGTCATGCAGATTTGAGTTTTGACTGGGGCATTATATGGTATTGGTTAAGCACCTATGCCCAATTTAAATGAACAAGAATAAACTATCTGTTAGCTAGAGCATACTACGTACGTATTTATAGTTAGTGTGAAAACAAACTGTAACTGCCCTAAGTCAGTACCTACCACATAGGATTTTTTGGTCCCGAGGAAATACCTAATCTGGAAAGAATTAAATGGGAATAAATTGAGTTAATTTTGACTAGATCCTTATAAAGATATAAAATTATTAGATCCTTATAAAGATTGAGTCAAAACATGGGGTTACTGTCCAACAGTTTTCGCCTGTGTATCGAGTTACCAAAAAACTGCATTCCATCCACTTTTCTCTAGTTTTTTTTTTCTGCGAATAGGAAGAACCAAGTAGCCGCCCGCCCCCCCCCCGCCCCCCTTCCCTCCGTAAAAGGAAGCATATATAGTCCTCATTCACACTTTTTTTTTAAAATTTCTGTAGGTCGC
>JASAND010019157.1:0-22688 GCA_030248195.1 Trissonchulus latispiculum
ATGTACTTCGTTCATTACATTATTGCTATTGGTTATTTGAACTTGGAATCCTCTTGTTAGTCTGTCTAAGCTCGACAAAGCTTTATATATCTCGTATATACTAGTGTCTTGTAGATTCGTAGTCTTGTTAATTAGTACATTTAGTCTAGTTTCCTTAGATTTTTGCTACAGTCCTTATTTTTGCATACTTGTTCGAGTTTTTCATTGCCAATGCATAATTTTGCTCATAATCTGTGTGCTTTATATATAGCCTTATTTGACTACAGCTGCTTATTTTTGTTGTTTATTTTGCCATTCCAATATATACTGCCATCTGTTTTTGCAGGGTACAACCCTATGCAGCTTTATTTTATACGTATCATATACTAGTTGCCATCATGGCTCTGCCATGCCTAAATTTGTATGAAAATACCAACTTGTCCAATAGGATGGGTTACACCCAAATAGGGCATCACCCTACAGTGTGTCCTTTTGTAGTTACTTGTTAATTATATACGTAACTTGCATCCAGGGGTGATCGTGTGATAAGCGCTAACCCTTGGTATGTCAAGTATAAATTTAATTTCTTTATCTAATTTTTCTAGCGCTTTATATTCTATATACACACTGTTTGAATTTATTTCCATCAGGAGGGTGAGCCCTCTTCCCTTGAGAATTTTTTGGGGTATTTTCATATTTAGTTTCTTCAATTTCTACTATTAGTACGGTATTTTTCTACGGTTTCTACCAACTACGTGTATTTTGGTATTGCTTTACGTACGTATGTACTTGTGTTTTTTCTACTGTTACTAGCATTTCTAGTATATTTATTTGTTTTTGTGTACATATATATTTGCAATAGTAATTTTCAGCGTAAAGTGCTTTGTAAATTGTTTCTGGGAGCGACGCTCACGTACCAAGCGCCGTACGGTCAGTCCTCTCAGGAGTTCGGACGGCGAGCCCTGGGGAGATGTAACGCAAGAGGCTGACTGTAACGGTCAACCTTTTCGTTATTCTCAATATTACGAAATCACTTTACTTAGCTAATAGTTGGCTTGCCTAGTCAGCAAGCATTCCTTCACGTGTCATGTTGCTCCACCTATAGGATAGGTTTGGTTGGGTGGGGTCCCCCCTTGGAGCTACATGATTGGGACACCCCAGCTAGAGGGCGCTTCTCTTGGGAGGGGGTTTCTCCGTCAAACTTCTCTCCCTTTCAGTTGTGGGTTTTCCCTTGTATAGTCAAGTTGCTCTTCTCTCTCTGCTCTCACTATCTCCCCTGTGTACAGTTTCTCCCCCTATCATTCTTCAGTGGGCCTTTATATATTGGTACGTTAGCGGGGCTTCGCCCATATAAAGTGTGTTGGTGAGTTCGTGTGTGTGTTTAGTTTATTTAACTGTATAACTGTTTGTCAGTTGGGCCTTCGCCCCCCTAAATTATATCACTTGCTATATTTCATATCTGCTCTATTTCCATAATACTTGTTGTACGTATTAAATAACTCCATTAGCTGTGTGTACTTTTGGTAGGTCTTACTGAGCTCCTAGGTTAGTTTAGGGTTATTTCTGAGGTGAGCGGGTGTCACCCACTCACTAGGGCTATTTATTTGGCGAGGCTTCCCCGGCCGGCTCCTGCGCGGTTGGTGTGTTATTCACTTGTGCCACGGTCTCCTCGCTTGAGTTGCTCTCGCGGGGTAACGGTACTTTTGTGTTAGGCTAGTTTCACTCTGGTACCGCTACAGTGGGAGGAGATAGTCCAAAAATCTGGGGGGGGCGTAAAGTTGGCGTAAAATTCTGGGGGAAAATTGAAAATTTTAAAAATCCCCCCCTGCAGAAACTACCCCCGGCCCAAAAATTTTTGGGGGTGGTTTAGAAAAATGGCAGGGGGGGGGGGTTACCCCCCAATTACACATATGCCTCAAGTCAACCATAGGCATGAAGGGATTTGGGTTGGGGGGGGCGGCACTGGGCCCCCCCCCGGAACTCCCCCACGACGACCCCCCCAAACCTCCCCCGAAAATTTTTTCTAGTTTTATGTCAAAAATCGCATTTTCAGCCATTGCTAATGCCGAAAACATGAAATAATTAAGTAATTTTAACATTAGACAGTGTTTTTAAACTCGGAAACTTGATTGCCAACATGTTTCTGAGTCCAGAATAAGGTCAATATTGGCTCTAGAAGTCCGTAAAAACCGTTATAAACATGCATTTCTCGCGATAATAAACACTTTAAACCAAAAATTTGGAGATTTTTGAAAAATTTTGCAAAATTTGAAGGAAAGTGCTCATCAAACAAGATTGAATGACTGATTTAAATAAGCAAAAATATAAACTGTTTTTCCTTGCGATTTCTTCCAATGCTAAATGTTGATACTTTCTGGTTGCATACAAGTATATGTCTAAAGAATCACCAGTGCTTTAAGCCTAGCTTAAGTCTTTCCTTCAGCCCTGCTTAACTCTTTATCTACAATGGTTATGGACCCAGGCTCGCAGCCAGTCCGTTTTGCCGACCAATTAGAGATGAATCTTCACAACTTGTGCCACCGTTGCGCTTTCTTTCTTCATTCAGTAGCGCCGTGCTCACAAAGTCTAACGTGGGGACTTCCTCTCGAGTTTCAAGGACCGTAATAAGGGTTCCGAAAGTTGACGGCAGACTTGACAGCAGAATGCAAACTTGAATATCTGCTGAAATTGGGCATTCTGCCTTTCTTAAGGTGCTGGTATCGCTTTGTGTAAATTCGACCCTACAAGCTTCAATTCTTTATGAAAGTGGATGAAACTTTCCAAATACCTTATTTTCGTGCTCTTTAACATTCTGGGACCAGTCCCGGATTTTTAGGTCTAAAGATAAGAAAGTTTTGGATTTTGCCCTTATTCTCTCAGTACATAGTCGCTACACCGGATTGGTTGTTATGGCTGGAAAAAAGGCACCAAATGAACATTTTTGCTTTTACAACTTTTGAGCTACCTCTAGTGGCCAAGGCAGTATAAGCCAAAAAGGATTTTTGGGGTCAAAAAATGGCCATTTTTGACGAAATCAGTTTTTTCAAAATCACTGCCAAATCTTACAGACAATTTCGGCTTATTTATACTCAATCGATACACCGTCCAATTGCGCATTTTATCAACACCTATTCGCTGGAGTTCGTTGCTTTAAGCTAGGGGATTCGCCGAAAAACCATTTTGGCAAAATTTTGTTTTGAACATTGATTTCTCAAAAACTGTCCAATGGATTCGCGTGATTTTGGGCTGAATGAAAATTCGCCCTATTGCGGAGGATTATTTTTCTTGGTTTGAGCTAAAACATCTCCAGGTGTGAGAAAACAGAACAGAAAGTTGCGAATTTTCGTGTCATCGCGCATTTGCCGGATTTTCTGGAGTACTGAGACTTGTTGAGCCAAATCCAAAAAAATGTCCCTCGGCCCACATGTCCTTCATATCATGGCACAGGAAAAAATTTTGGCCGATTCTACAGTTTTGAGAAATCTATGTTCAAAAATTTTTGGTCTATATTCAGTCTGTCAGATGTCAGCATGTCGGAAGTTTATTGCTATTTTTTGCCAATTTTGCTAGTTTCGTAAGCTCATGTTAATATACATATTATAAGCTTTAAAACGATGCATAAAGCTCTTTCCAACTCCCAAAATTGCGAAAGTTACAGCGTTTCGAAAAATCACCACAAAAGCACTGCACAAAAGGATACCACCACCTTAAAAGTTCAACAAATTCTTTGTGACGACGCAGGTGGCTCTGGACAAGAGTCCCTTCCACCTTCTTCAATTGGAAGAACTCTTTCATCAGGTACAATTTCCTGGAACTTGTCTTTTGCTCGAAGTGGGCTTGCAAGGCATCCCAGGCAGCCTTGGGATCCTCATCATCCACCCCAGTCAGCACGTAAAAAAGCGAATCTGAGACAGCTCTGATGATTTGCGCAGCTGCCTTGTATCGGGCTTTCCAGAACTTTCGAACGGTCCCTTCATCCGCCCCCTCTTCTGGAGCTTGAGCCGTCGACATGCTCCCAAAGCTCCTGTGTCCTCAAAACCACCCGTAGCTTGAACTGCCAGGTGCTCCAGTTAGCATCTGTAAGGCTTCCACAGTCCACTTCTCTCCTTCGGCTGACATCTTTAGCAGGACGAGACAGAACAGACAGAGCAACCTTCTTTTTCACTAACCAAGCAGAGGATCAGTTCCAGAGTGAAAGGATAAAGGACAAAAAATAAATAAGGCTGATCACAGCGGGCAAACGTCTGGCTGCGAGCCTGGGCCCATAACCATTGTAGATAAAGAGTTAAGCAGGGCTGGATGAAAGACGACGGAGTCAGCCAGGATGTCGAGAAGCCGGAGTATCAAGCGATGGTTGGAAGTCTCCTATACCTAGCTGTAGCCACGAGGCCGGACGTCGCCTATGCTGTCGGCGTGGTGGCAAAGTTTTGCCTGTGGTGGCCCTCTCCACAGCAGAGGCTGACTATATCTCCCTATGCACAGCCGCACAAGAAGCCGTTTGGCAGTGCCGACTTGTCAAGACTTTTGTAGAAGTTTCTGGTCCACTGTTGTTGAATAAGGACAATCAAGGGGCGCTGTGTCTAGCAAAGAATCTTGTGTTTCATGCTCGATCAAAACACATTGGCATTAGATTTCATTACATCCGTGAAGTTGTGGAGAAAGGCCAAGTCAAGATTCAATACTGTCCATCAACGGAGGTGGTGTTTGATTGCCTTACGAAGCAACTTTCCCGTGATCCTTTCAAAACGTTTAGGGAAGCAATGGGTGTGCGCTTGCCTTCACTGAGCAAGGAGGAAAGCAAAATTTGAAGGAAAGTGCTCATCAAACAAGATTGAATGACTGATTTAAATAAGCAAAAATATAAACTGTTTTTCCTTGCGATTTCTTCCAATGCTAAATGTTGATACTTTCTGGTTGCATACAAGTATATAAGAATCACCAGTGCTGTTAGCCTAGCTTAAGGTGCTGGTTCGGGTATTTGCAGCAAACTTTGAAAGACTGTAATTTGCTCAATTCTTGGAGTTCAACAATAATTTTTATATCATTTTAAAGCTTAGAATGTGCTTGTTACAACTAGGTACGGTATAACTGTCTCATTTCAACTCTTCGGCTTGAACAACATAACATTTGAACAACGACTTGCAATAACATGAAAACAATTTTTGAACATGGATTTCTCGAAGTGTGGGAAAGCTCACGAAAAGCGACCAGTTCAGGCTTCAAAAGAAACGTCTTCCCGAGGGCTATTTTTTCTGAAATTGTTTAACGAGTAAAGAAGCTCAAGCTTTTGAGAAAAACGTAAATTTGGTCCAATTTTCGTCAAAAGTTTCAAGTTTGGACGCTTATTTCTCTCGAACTGAAATTCAAAATGCAAAACCATGAAACCCTCGGCAATTGTCTCAAAAATACATGTGTAAAGCCGTTTTTTAATTGATTGCATGAGTTGAGAGAAATCCGTGTTCAAAACAATCTAGTTGCGATTTTCAAAATTTCACATTTTCGCTGCTGTGCGCCGGCAGAGATACCGCAGCGAGCGCTCCTTTTGGCATAAGATGTCCTTTAGAACTACAAATATGGACAATACTTGACCGACGGACCAGAGCTGTTAAAGCTGTCGAAATCTTGCAATATTTGATTTTTCGAAAAATGGCCGGTTTTGGACCTCGAAAATCAATGTTCGCTGATATCTCTTAAACCTTAAGGAATCGAAGAAAACTCTCAAGAGCAAAGTTGTAGGTCTTGTGAGAGGATTCGAATGACTATAAGTTCATCCATGTAGGGTGGCCACAGTGCAAGTTGTGGCGGAATAAAGCTAATTTCTCCAAAACTCACATTTTCAAGCCGCGACTTTTCTAACATGTTTTGTAGGGTAAATAATGTAATTGTAGCAAATTTCAACGACAATTGCGCTTCTAAAGCCCAAAAATACACGAAGCCGAACCAGTAACCTTAAGTCTTTCATCCAGCCCTGCTTAACTCTTTATCTACAAAATTTACCCTAAAAATGCCCAATTGTTGGCCGGGGGCCCCCAAAAATTTTTGGGGGGTTTCGAAAAATGGCTGGGGGGTTACACCTATGGCCCCAACCCCACATAATCCTGTCGCAGCAGATCGCTGCGAAGTCATAGCCTAACAATAAACAGAAAACATAATTATCTAAACTCGTTCCAAATTTAACCTAAATTTGGTTTTTAGGCAGTAATGAATCATGCTCTTAACACTAACCATTTTCGAAAAAATGATTCTTTATAATTCAAAATAATGTTGCCACTGAAGAACTCAACCACCACTACACTCCTTGAGCTTGCACTACACTACGGCCAGCTTGCAGTGAGCGGACGGGATTTGTAACTGTTAATTCCTGAATCCCTTCCTTTAAGCAGTGAAGTTAGCGTCTTCATCATTTTGAGCAAACATCTGTATTCTGAAGAGCTTTCTTTACAAATTAGGGTAGAACTCGAATTTTCGAACATATAACTTGTCTTTTTTTATCTGCCAGCATTTATTTTAAACGTTTGCATTTTGCGTGTTTTTGCTTGTAAAAGGAAGTTATGGCTGAAATGTTTAAAATTTATATTTAGCCCTATTGTTACGTACGCACTGAAATTTTCTAGTCTTCGGTTCTTAAACTAGATTCAAATATCTTTCACTAAGAGGTCTTTATAATATGTCATATCCAGAACGGTTAATTGATTCAAATTTACATTCGTTAGAACTAAGAAGTTGTTTACTAACTTATGTCTTTTGTACAAAATCATGCATGGCTTGATTGACATTCCTTTTCGTGGTTTGTTTAGGTATGTAAACGTGGACAGTACGCGGTAGCATTTTTTACTCTACTCTGAATATGGAATGCTATGCTTTTTGATATAGTAAGTTCTGCTAGTATCCTTATCTTTAAAAGAAAAAATTGAACAGAGAAAAGATCTGTTCTTGCGTTTTATTCGAGGGTAAATACGTTTTCATACGTTAGTTACATCTCAAATTTCCTCTTTCTTTGATTTTTATAAACCTTTTCTTAACTACAAACTAATACGCATACGTATATACCAAGAGTACATAATCTAAGACTGTACCACTAGGCACACTCTATGTTGTCAGAGCAAAAACTATGCTCTGTTCGCTAATGAACCACTCCCCCGCAAACCAGACCCTAGAGGCCCCCGCAAATCAGACCCCAGTGACCCTCCCGCAAATCAGTATCTAGTCGAAACGGGGGTACGCTCATTCGCTCTATGTTTATGTGCTTAAGGTGGTAGTACCACTACCGGGGTGGACTTTGAACCGATACTGTGAACTAAATACTCAATGAAAAGGCTTGAAATTTGGCACATTTGTTCATTATGATGTTTTGCATCAAATGCGCTTGCCTGCAGCGCTGTGGGGGCTGGCTTGCTGTCTACACAAAAGGAAATGTATTTAAAGATTTAAAATTAAATATCTCCTACAATCCTCGACGAATTCATTTGAGATTTCGCGTGAAAGCTTTATTAATACATACGCTCAGGCCGTTATTTTTGTTTTTCGTAAAAGTGCATTTTCAATTTTTTAGCTTATTTTGAAATATTGTAAATTCTATATCTTGCACAGTACTGCTTTTTTTCAAAAACAAAGAAAACGGCCTGAGCGTATGGAGATATAAAACATATCTGGAAAATTTGGTCAAGTTTGGTTGAAGCAGTGACGAGAAAATCAAAAACAAAGAATTCGCAACTTTTCATTGTTTGCTCTGGTTTTAGGAATTCGCTATCCTTTCAATCTGCTGCATAGTGTATATTGTTGAATAATACACATAAGTAACACGCGAACAAGCTTCAAAACCCAATAGATTTAATTTTTAGATAAACTGCTATTACTTTATATTGCAGATACAAACGGTCAACGTAAGTCAGCCGTACGTAAAACTATCTGTAACTTTTGATAGAAACCAAGTACAGAAGAGATATGCACATCATTTCAATGCTCATTTTATGCTCTTTCACATGGCAGATTCAAATTGAGGATATAAGGCTTAAATGAAGGTTTGATTATTTGCGCATGCGCAAAACCATCATGGTAGCTAGCCAATTATGTAGTCTCTGACACCAAAATTTTATGCAAAGATAGCCTGCCAACCAAATGTATTTCACCAATAGTTTCGTCATGTTTGCTTCATTTATACCAAGATTAGGTCGAAAAACCCGCTAGTGGTACTACCGCCTTAAGCTCGCAAACACAAGCAGTGCGTGCGCAATTTTCATGCCTCCTTCGAGCTTTTAGAACACAAACATAGCCCACAAACTTCTTTGAAGTGATAGGTCTAAATTGCGGGGAGGGAGTGGACCGTTAGCGAGCAGAGCATAGTTTTTGCACTGACCACATAAAGTGTGCCTAGTGGCTCACTCTTATATTATGTACACTTTATATATATATATATATATATATATATATATATATATATATATATATATATATATATATATATATATATATAAACGTTGACGTCATTTATTGGTTCTTGGTTCTGGCCATGGTACTGGTTATTGGTCATGGTTCTTGTGTGATTTGATATAAAGGTTCACGGCTTTGAAGAAGAAAGAAGTATAATATGGGCTCAGGTTAGGAAGCAGTCGGGAAGCCGCCCTAAGACCACATGGTACTTAGATTTGAGGACTCGACCTGCAATTTATGGAAATTCGATGCCGAATTTCAGTTAGTAAGGGGAGTACGTTAAATATCAGCAACCCTTAGGTTAGGGGTCTCCTCCCAAAATAGATATGTCCTCAACACCCCAGAATCAAATCTTGACTTCATGGGTATATCAGAGCCTACATTTAACGTATGGCGGAGGCTTAAACTTATGCCTTTTTCCAAGCGTATGCTGGTGCTTATTCTTAGTCCAGTTATCACATAGAGATAGAAAAAGATCGCCGACCGAATTTCTCAAAATTGGAAAACTTCGGTATCAGTCGACCCGTCTCCTCGTCCTGAGTAATGAATATCACAGTTATTGCATAAAATGTGTTTTTGACTCCAGATCCACATGATCCAATATTTAGTTATCCCTCCTCCCAAATCGGGATTCGCGGACTAAATGACTGACCTAATCCATGGCTTAAATTTTTGAAAATTTGTCGTAAAAATTTCGGCCCATGTCAAGATAAAAGTCACTTTTTGAGGCGTTCTGATCTAGGTTTCGTTTCATTTTTTGATGGGGGTTCTGGGGGTTCTTAACTTTTCGAAGAGATTTGATCCGTGACTACATATATTTAGTTTCAAATTTTTGATGGGGGTTCTTGGGGTTCTGGGGGTTCTGAAATTTTTTCAGGAGATTTGATCCTCTACTGCCTAGTTTTAAGTGTTTGCTGGCGGTTCTGAGTGTTCTGGAGACCGGCTGTACCGAAAAGTGTGAACGTTGTCTGGGCGTAGATCGAGGACGAACTTGTTGTTCTTGTCGTCAGCTTTCCATTGATACCCATATTGTGGATATTGGATGTTTCACACACACAAATTTCAGTCTTATTAGAAAAGCCAGGAGGACCCCCCCCAGTACATCCCGGTTATATGCTACAAATTTGACGACTGAGATACATATATACACATTGTAAGCATGTTATGTCTGCTAAAGTGCCTGCTGAAGGAAAGGATCCGCAACGTAGCCACGTACAGATCAAAGTCCTGGATGCACGTACAGGTCAAACCCATGAAAAAATTTGAGAAACTCCTTTTTTCCGATGGGGGTTCTGGGGGTTCTAACTGTTATATTGACATGGGCCAAAATGTCGAAGCTTTTTAAACAGTTAGCAAAAGCTGCCAACATTTATTCCAATTACCCATTAAAAGTATTTTTATAGCTAATTGGAATTGGGCTGCCGCACCAAGAATCGGCCCTCGGCCGACCGCTTTCTCTAAAAGTTTCAGTTTCCTGACCCTGACTAAATTTCTGACAATTAGCCAAACGTAGCAATGTTTTTCGAAAAGTTACCAAGAACTAGCACAAACTAAATCCTATCTCTTTTCGAAGCTTTCATTCTATTGGCAGAAAAAAGGCGTCTTGGGGCCTTTTCGCGAATGGATAGAGCAGAGTTAAAATTAACTCGATCCTTTTCGCGAATGAGTTAAAACAGTTAAATTTAACTCGCCGAGTTAGGCGGAGTTAAAAATTTTAACTGTACTCGCACTCATGAAAAGAGTTAAAATTAATTCTACACTTTTCGCGAATCACTTGTGGAGTTAAAAATGTATGGAGTTAAATTTAACTCGACTCTTTTCGCGAATGGATTAAATTTAACTCTGGCTAACTCCGCTTCATGTTTTTCTATACAAATTTAACCCGCTTCCAACTACGCGGGTTAGAGGGAGTTAAAACCTTCAGTAATCAGTGAACAGCCTTTGTAAAAAGTTGTCGTAGCTCACTTAATATTAGATATTTTAAAACACTTTTTGTATCATTTTAAAGGTAATTAAACAATGGACTTATTGAAATATTTTATTTAGGCATGGTTACCGCGCAGCTATTGCTTTGTTGCGTTACTATAGGCTTAAAATAGTTGTCACGTTAATTTTACAGGATGCAGGTGCAAAATTTTGGCTGGCACTGATGTTCGTTCCATTGTATATATATATTAAATTAGATACAAGTTTCTATATAAACAGCACACATTTACCCATATTTCTCTCTGAAAAAAAACGGCTCTGAATTTGGTTAGCTGCTTTAGCCAATCAGACAGCATTCAATATTTAAAGTTACTGGCTATTTCGTTAGCTGTCATTTGATTGGCTGTTAGCTTCTACCGTGGGTGCAGCAACAATGTAGAGTTTAACCTAACATGCCAATGGGTCTGCCTAAAAAGCGGAAACGGAAACGGAATCGGGGTCTAAAAATGGAAATAATAGTGGAAACACCGTCTAAAAAGCGGAAACGGAGAGGAAAAGCGGGTCTAAAAGGTGGAAACGGAATCAGGGTCCAAAACGAGTAACAGCAAGTTGAAACTGGTCAAACTTGTGAATAAATAAATAGGATTACGGTCTAGTTTTTTGTAGAACCAAAAACCAAATGCTAAAAGCTAAATCCTATATGTTGAAATATTTAATGAATTATGCAATAGTAATTGCATAAGCAAATAAATAGTTATTAAGTAAAATCGTTACTGAAAATGAGAAAACTGGCAGAGTGAAACGCTTCCTGCACTTTTAGGATCACAAATAAATATATGCACATTTCAGACTGCTTTTCCGTTACAGCCAAACCAGCCTTATTTCTTAGACAGTTTTCAGGGTCTGTTTCGATTATTAATTGATTATCCCAGCACCCATTTCATGGGCAACCATTTCCCGGTAAAATCTTAAAATCGAACTCGAATCGAATAATCGCTCTGTGTATATAGTTCTGTTTGTCCAAAAAGTAATTTTCACCAGTAAACTATAGTCGGACTTAGGTAAAAACTAAAAAAATGTAAGTTTAGAAATGGTTGCCGTTAAAAGGGGAATTTGGGATATTATCTTTCCATCACGGATATATTCGATTTAAACTCGTTTATGGATTGATTTTGTATCCTGCAATGAAATTTTTTAAATGCGAAGAAATTCAAATTTTCCAATTCCATTTTGATTTCTGATATTTCTTTTGATTAGCTTTACATGTCTAATAAAATAATGGATCTTTTCAGGATAACCCGTTTATGAATTCATTAAAAAGGCGAAAAATAAGCGAAGCTTTGGCTGTGACCAGTTACCACAGTTTTTTTTCTTAAAAAGCTTGCAATTTCTATTTGTAAACCGTTAGCAATTATATTTCGAGTTTCCTATGTTACTGGAAAAATTCCAGCCGAATGGAAAATTGCTAAAATTAAACCTATATTTAAAAAGGGGAATCGTTCTTCGGTGAGCAATTATAGACCCATCAGCTTGCTGTGCGTCTGTAATAAATTTTAGAAGCAATTTTGTGTGATGCTCTAAAAAGGTTTCTTAAAGTCAATAAACTAATAACTGCAGAGCAATTTGGGTTTCTACCTGGTCGCTCTACAGTCCTACAACTCTTAAAATGTTTCGAAGACTGGACGGCTGCACTTGATAACGGGAACTTTACAGATATAATTTATATGGACATTGCTAAAGCTTTCGACAGTGTACCACACTCTAAATTAACTGAAAAGGTAAAATCTTTAGGTGTTTCTCAACGTTTCTATTTATGGCTATGTGATTATTTAACCGATCGTAAACAGTATGTCGAAATTGGATCAGCTTTATCCTCCTACAGGAATGTTTTATCGGGAGTCCCTCAGGGGAGCATTTTAGGCCCTGTTCTTTTTCTTATATACATTAATGATCTTGCATCAGAAATAGATCACTCATCCTTAAAATTGTTTGCAGATGACTCCAAACTGTATTTTGCTTTCTCTAAACACTTTGGCACACAGCTACTGCAGTTGGATCTGCTGCGACTTGAACGTTGGTTCAAGAATATGCAGCTTAAAATAGCCGCACAAAAATGTGTAGTCCTGGATTTGGGTAGAAATAACCCGTGCCACCGGTATTATATCAATAACACTGAGATTACTATAGGTGATAATGTTCGAGATCTTGGCATCATTGTAACTAACGACCTAAAAAGCCACCGTCACTGCTCTAAGCTTGCCACTGATGGTATGCGCTTGGTACATTTTATATTTCGAAGCTTTGTCTCCAGGAAAACTGAGTTTTTGATAAAACTTTATAATGTCTATATTCGCCCCAAATTGGAATATGCTTCTGAAATATGGAACCCCCACTATTTAGATGACATCGACTTAATTGAAAGGGTTCAAAAGCTTTTTACAACAAAATTACCTGGTATATATGTCTGCAATTCCGTACCCTGAACGGTTGGTTAAATTGGGTATAAAAAGCCTCGAAGAACGAAGACTTTTTAAAGATTTAGTTCTAACATATAGAATTTTGAATAATGAACTCGATATTTCTGCAGACAATTTTTTCGCACGGTCAAATGTAACTAACACTAGGGGCCATAATTTAAAATTATATCACAAAAGATCGCGCTTGGACGTAAGAAAGTATTTTCTGTCTAATAGAATTGTACCAATATGGAATTCATTACCGAACTCCGTAATCAACAGTTTAAACGTAGTTTGCAAACAGTTTCTTTAACCAAATATTTGAGAGGACGCACATTAGTAGCCAACTCTGGCTCTGTGTGATCCCTTGCTTTGCAATATGTATGTCAATTGTTAATTTTATAACGGTCTGCTGCTGTTCAGTGATATTAACTCTTCTATATCTATATGTATTGCACTGGCATAATAATAAACCCCCCAGGCCCAGATTCCGCAAATCTTGACCAAATGAGCTAAAATTTGGTATGGGTATGTTTTCGACCACGCTGAGTTCAAATATCGCAAAATTTTTTGATTTCGCGAAATTCGATTTTTTCGATTTGTAAGGGGGGGACCAAGGGGAACCGAAAAATTTTTTGTCTTCGATTTTGCTGAAAAGATGTGTACAGGGGTTTTCGGGGTCGTAGAACACGAATCTGAAGTCCGTTTTTCGATTCAGCTTTTCGTTAGCTCAGTATAAGCTAAACGTGTAAGCTTAAGATGTAAGCTTATACTGAGCTGACGAAAAGCTGAATTGAAAAACGGACTTCAGATTCGTGTTCTACGACACCGAAAACCCCTAAGTACAACTTTTCAGCAAAATCGAAGACAAAAAATTTTTCGGTTCCCCTTGGTCCCCCCTTACGAATCGAAAAAATCGAATTTCGCTAAATCAAAAAATTTTGCGATGTTTGAACGCAGCTTGGTCCAAAACATACCCATACCAAATTTCTGCTCATTTGGTCAAGTTTTGCGGAATCTGGGCCTGGGGGGTTATCCTGAAAAGATCCAAAATAATTTAACTTAATAAATTTATCCCTATCCATTGTTATCCATTAAATGTCCAAAAATTTGTTTAATTGTGGACAGGTTTCTCTAGGTATATTTTTTCGCATTTTTTCGTCTCGTTTTCTTATTTTTTATTTTGATATATCTATATACTTTCAGTTATTATAGATTCATTTTATTCATTCATGAAATTTCCATTTCTTTTAATCAAAGCACTACAAGTTTACTACACGCTTAAAACGTTACTGGCAGAATGCTAACGAATTAAGATTTTTCATTGGATGCCCGAACTGTACCACAGCGCCGTCCAGCGAGAGAAATGTGTCGAACACATTAAACGTTTCCGCTTCCGTTTTAGACTGTTTTTCCGTTTCCGCATTTTAGACTTATTTTGGATTTCGATTTTTAGACAAAATTCCGTGTCCACATTTTATACCGTGTTTTCGTCTTTATTTCCGCTTTCTAGACCACATTTCCGCTTTCATTTCCATTTCCGCTTCCGCTTTTTAGACAGACCCCATGCCAATGCCATTTTCTTACATTCATAAAATTAGCTGTTACTATAATGTCAAGTCAACGTTAAGGTGGTGATTCCTTTTGGGCACATATTGTTGGTTGGCGGCGTAAATCAAGATGAAATTTGACGAAACTTTCCAAAGTACATTCTTTTAGCGTTTTAACACCCTCCGCGCAATCCCGATTCAAAAATTTGAGATTTCCGGTCAGTGCGGTTTTTCCCAATTTCTGAAAGCTTGGCAGCAGCTTTACAGTTATGACTATATTCATTCCAAAGACCTCGTTGAACTTTATATGTTTGCTTTTTAAAGCAAGGTTGTAGCTTTTCTCTACCGTGAGATATAGCCAATTTTCTTGTTTTGGCGTCGAAAACTTGTCATTTTTGCAAAAATCAAAGAATCTTTCAATTCTTGAACTATGCAAGCCGTAAAATTAAATTAAGGGCGTCGATCTGAAGGTCTCATAGGGGCAAATTATCCGACGCATGATCGTCTTCCAACTGCTATCCCGTAGGCTGTTATCATAAAAAATGTAGTTATTGCAAAAACACGACCAATTTTTTTCCAAAGATTGTGAAGCACTCACCATGCAAGCTGGCGGGCTGCTTAATAGATGTGTTGGGCACAAATATACCCAGGAAGAAACGTTTTCTTAGTTGCCCCGATTACGCTTTCCAGCTAAAGTAATCGCTTGACAAATTTGGAAAAAGTAGGCTAAATACAGGTTACGCACACATTTCAGCTTATTTCTCTAGAACGAAGAGCGATTTCACAATAAATAAAAAATCGTCCCCAGCTATTTGATGGAGGTATCGAATGATATAACCGATGTCTCGCGAAAATATTTACTTGAGTCTGCAAAAATTCTGGAAAATTATACTTCTTCGAAAATGTGTTTAAAATACTTTAGAAAAGCAACATTAGTTTCGTGGCATGCATTAAAAAGAGAAAATGCCAAGCTGCATTTTGATATAAAAATGGCTTCTTAACTGCAAGTAATGAATGAGTAATAATGGTGCAAAGTTTATGTGACCAAAGGAAATCACCACCTTAAGGTGGTGATTCCTTTTGGAGACATCAACTTTGAACCACTATTATTCATTCATTATTTGGAGTTAAGAAGTCATCTTTATATCAAAATATAGCTTAACATTTTCTCTTTTTAATGAGTACAATGAATCTAAGTTTGGCTTTCCAAAATGTTTTTCCTGTATTTTAGAAGAAGTATAATTTTTCAGATTTTTTGCAGGCTGAAGTAAATTTTTTCGCAGGACATCGGTTAGAGCATTCGATAACTCTATCAAATAGCTGGGGACCCTTTTTTAGTTACTGTGATATCGCTCTTCGTTATGGAGAAATAGCTAAAATGTCTGCGCAACCTGGATTTTGCCTACTTTTCACTACTTTGGCAAGCCACTACTTCAGTTAGAAAGCAGCTATCGGGGCAACTAAAAAAAGGGTCGCAGGGTATTTTTTGTGTAGAACACATCTGCAAAGTGGCAACTCTCTAGCTTGCATACTAAATTCTGCACAATCGCTGGAAAAAATTTGGTCGTGTTTTTGCAAAAACTACATTTTTTGTGATAGCAGCCTAAGGGATAGCAATTGTACGATGGTCATGCCTCCGATAATTGGCCTCTGTGACCTTTAAATCGACACCCTTAGTTAAATTTTACGGCTTTCGTAGCTCAAGAAGTAGTGGATTATTTGATTTCTGCAGAAAGGACAAGGTTTTGACGCCAAAATAAGAAAATTGGCTATATCTCACGATAGAGAAAAGCTAGAAAGTTGCTTTCAAAAGCAAAATTGTAGAGTTTAACGAGTTCTTTCGAATGGATATAGTCATAGCCATGCAGCTGCTGCCAAACGTTCAGAAATTGGCAAAAACCGCCCCGAACGCAAATGTTGAATTTTTGAAGCGCGATTGCACAGAGGGTGTTAGAACGCTAAAACAACTTATTTTGGAAAGTTTCGTTGAATTTCATCCTGGTTTACGCCGTCAATCAACAATATGTGCCCAAAAGGAATCACCACCTTAAGTTAAACTATGTAAGAGTTCTTTGAACTTGATACCGTTTCATTGAAATGCCAAACTCTGTTTTGGACGAATGATCTACTTTATGTTTCGGAAGAACAACAATAAGCAAAAAAGGGTATAAGGTTGTTTATATAAATGCAGAACTGCAGGTTTTATCCTATAAAGCCTGCGAAAGCTGTGTTTGGTTTTCATAATCATCTAAACGTCGCAACTACAAAGTGTAAAGCTGATAAACACGAAGAAATTTGAGTCAGCATTCAATATTCAGTAAATTTAGGCTCTATACAAGGTCAGCAAGTCAAAATTTGACGCAGAGTTACATAATAAGTGCGCTAAAATACTTCCAAAATAAAGTTGACCTGAATTCAGCAGCTTTTATGACCGTTACGTTAATCGGCTAAAATTAACTCTGCTTACGAATTCGTGAAAAGAGCAGAGTAGAGTAGAGTTAAAACTAACTCTGCCTAACTCTTTTCGCGAATGGATAGAGTTAATTTTAACTCTGCGCTTTTTAACTCCTCTTAACTCTGCTGGCAGAGTTAAGAGGAGTTAAAAACGCGCAGAGTTAAAATTAACACTATCCATTCGCGAAAAGGGTAGAGTTAATTTTAACTCTACTCTACTCTACTCTACTCCACTCTACCCATTCGCGAAAAGGCCCTTGGTTTTGTGTTGGAAGGAGTGCTTCGGTTAAGGTAGCGCTTCCATTACTGAGGATGACTCGCCTGAATACATTTAATCATAGCTGTTTCATGCAGCGCATTCAAATTTGTTATATGAAGCTTAAATAAAATTTTGATTAGTTAATAGTTAAGCATGATGGTAGCTATCGGATCTCTGGATCTCAGGACAAATGAAGTTATTTCATTTGGGATTTCCTTAAAACTGAACAATTTGTCCAAATCTTACATCATAATGCAAGCCCCACCTTAACTGCAAATATTCAACTTTTTTCCACTCAGAGAAGCCTCAAACACCCCTCACGGTGTAAATGCCCCTCAAAGGTCAAGTCCGAAACTGTTGCAAATTTAGATTTCGGATACGCGGATTCAGAAGAAAGACCTGGATTTGTCATTTTGTGTGGTATCTATATGCACCTTTGAGTAAATCCATGTACCGTTCTTGTTTTGTAATTCATTGAGTTGAGTTGAATAAAGGGGTATGACAACAACAAACCCTTTATTGAAACTCCAAAATGTGTAGTTCTTGGCATATTGCTTACTGTCAGAAGCATTTTAACAATTAGCATTGTTAGTGAAAACGTTGAAAACGTTATATATGTAATAAATGTCAGCCAATTCTATTCTCAAATATTAAGCAATAAATGGAGCACCCTAGAGCATAAAACACAGCGCCGGCTGGTTCTTATCAAGGACGGGAGAGAGAGAGACTATTTATAATAGTTTCTTGAAGCAGTGAGTGTAATAGCTGTGGCAAACAAGCTGAACATTAAAGCTTTCTCGGAATTTAAAACCATTGATTAATTTCCAAAATATTGAATATATTTGTACCTTTGCGACAGATTGAAAAGTGTATATTTCTTTGGGCCTTTTCGGGCGGCGAGTTAAACGAGTTAACAAAGGTTAACATTAACTCAATCCTTTTTGCGTATAGAGCTAAGAGTTAAACATTTCCTTTTAGCTTGACTAGAGGGTTAAACGAGTTAAGATTTTTAACTCTTTTCTTTTAACTCGCGCGCGAAAATGCCCTAAGAGATCTTTTCAAAGAGTTCTAAGGCGCAGTGCTATTGTAAGCTGTAATTAAAATCGCTTCAGGGTGGCAAAGAAAAATATACTTTAAGCTGACATTTATCATGTAATTTTATTTTTCATTGCGAGTTTCAATGTCAAATTTTCGTGGTTTTATTATGGAGTTGCAGTATTCCAGCAGGAGCTGACGTCGATTGTTTAACAAAACATGTTTTCAGACATCAGGCATTCGTCTGTCAACATCCGTGTTATTCTCCTGATCATGCGCTGGTAATATTCTTCGTATAACCAATAGTACAACCTAATAACATTTCTCATGCCTGTGCCCTATGACGTTTGAATGGCTGAATCAACTAAACTCTTGCTCAGATAATGTCAGAAAGAAAAAGATCACAGTATAAATATCTAAAGTTAACATTGACAATCCATTCATTAAACTCCTTTTTACACCCTCTTGTAGTCAGTTACTTTTCGGTCTTCATTTCCTAGTATATATTCTAGTATTCTTAGTTCAATCAAGAGTACATAAGAGTAAGAAACTTTTATACTACTATTTACTAAGCATGCGAGCAAGAGTCCCTAATTAATTCCTTATTTTATAAAAGAACAGTAAGCCACTAGAGTCCTTCTTGCGTAACGATGTTCTGACCACAATAGGTGAATGTTCCCCCGTTTGGTGGTGGAGTAGCCAAAAGAGGTCCCAGTTTGGAGGAGGGGGTAGGAGCCAAAAGAGGTCCCCGTTTGGTGGAAGGGGGGGGGGTAGAAAACAGGGGTTACCCGTTCGGTGAGGGGGGGGGTAGGCAGAAGAGGGTCCCTGTTTGTGGGGGGGGGTAGGCAGAAGAGGGTCCCTATTTGTGGGGGGGAAGGGTAGGCAGAAGAGGGTCCCTGTTTGTGGGGAGTCCCTGTTTTTGTGGGGGGTAAGCAGAAGAGGGTTCCTGTTTGTGGGAGGGTAGTCAAGACAGACAATGATTGGCCGAATCTGATTGACTGCTGACGACCCCCCCAACCCCAACCCAAACCCTTTCGCCTATCCCCTCCAGCCAAACGGGGACCAATTTTGGCTTCCCCCCCCACCAAACGGGGACCCATTTGGAAATGCTATGAAACTACCGTAATCCTCTGCCTCTCCCCCCTCCCAAACGGGGACCTTTTTTGGGCAACCCCCCACCCACCAAACGGGGACCTTTTTTGGGCAACCCCCCCCACCCACCAAACGGAGGGGGGTATGCGGGGTCGATTTGGCCGATCCCCCACCAAACGCGTGCCAAGAAGAGAAACCCTCTAGTGGCTTACACTTCTAACATATAGTGCAATTATGTACTCTTGATGCCAGGCGTGCTCGGTTCATTGACTCGGACCCCTCACCGCAACTTCCGGGGGTCCCACTCCGCACTAAATACACACTTTTATGTAAGCCTATGTCCGCTGCTCTTTTCGATGGTAGAAGGCCGTTAGAGCCAATCCATTGTTAAACTTGATTTATGACCCTCAATTAAATTAGACAAAGGAATGGATAAAACAAGGAGAGTGAATGTCTTTTAGTGTATGAACAGTTTACAGTTCAGAAGTGAAACGTCATTTCACTAATACAGATACAGGGTGACGTTCTGCGTTTTTAGTTTTAAAATTTGAATCAATTCAAAGTAAACGTTAAGGTGGTGGTATCCTTTTGTGCAGTGCTTTTGTGGTGTTTTTTGAAACGCTATAACTTTCGCAATTTTGGGAGTTGCAAAGAGCTTTATACATTGTTTTAAAGCTTATTATCTGTACATTCACATGAGTTTAAAGAACTGACAAAATTAGCAAAAAAAGAGCAGAAATTTTCTGACAAGCTGACATCTAACAGGATGAATATAGACCAAAAGTTTTTGAACATCGATTTCTCAAAACTGAAGAATCGGCCAAAAGTTCTTTTTGTGCCAAGATATGAAGGACGTATGGGCCGAGGGACGTTTTTTGGATTTGGCTCAGCAGGCCTTAACGGTCGAGAAAATCGGCCAAATGCACAATAACACGGAATTTCGCAACTTCGCATTGAGTTTTCTTGCTACTCAATATGTTTTAGCCCAAACCAAGAAAAACGTCCCTCCGCAGAAGTGCGAATTTCGATTCTGCCGAAAATCTCAGGAATCCGTCGAGTAGTTTTTGAGAAATCGATGTTCGAAACAAAATAATCGCAGTTTTGCCAAAATGGTTTTTCGGTCAAATCTCTAGCTGAAAGCAATAAAGTCCGGCTAGTAGGGATTCATAAAATGTGCATTTAGACGCTGTATCGATTGAGTATAAATGGACGAAAATTGTTCGTAAGGTTTGGCAGTAATTAATGGTTTTTTGCTTATACTGACTTAACCACTTTAGATAGCTCAAAGGTTGTAAGAGCAAAAATGTTCATTTTCGAGTCCTCTTTCCAGCCATACCAACCAATCCCGTGTCTTGTCTACCTACTGGGAGCTTAAGGCCAAAAACCAAAACTTTCTTATCTTTTAGCCAATACGGGACTGGTCCTAAAATGTTAAAGAGCACGGGAATAGGTTATTTCGTAAGTTTTATCCCTTTGCGTAAAGGATTAAGGCCGTAGGAGTCAAAAATACCCGAAAGGAAACCAGCACCTTAAATTAGAAAAATTAAAAGCTAACTTTAACTTTGAACTTTGTCCTTTAACTTTAGCTTTTAACTTTAACTTTAAAAATATGTAGCGACAATTTTTACGTAGTTTTCCTTTTATTTTTATTATCCAAATGGCATATTTTAACGAGATTTTAAAACTAAAGTCGTAACTCTTACGGTTGTCGAGTAATTTCACCTCAAAGTTGAGATTTCATTTCATAAACATTGGAAATTTAAAACGTTGTCATTTTTTCGCGTTCGCCAAAATCTCCCGACAAACGTACATGAATCTGGGCAAGTTAGGCATTAAAATATCGCTAAAATGTTAAACTGCGGTACCCTGGAATTAGAATTTTAATTTAGGCCTTTACAATTTTTAATAGATTTTTATAGGATTAAAATTTGACTTGATGCTCAAGTTGTGTTAATTTTATGCCATTTGGACAATGAAATATGACAATAACATATGAAAATAGGAGAAAGTCGAAAAAATGACCAAAAATGGACCACCCTAAGATAGTTTAAGTCAGTCGTTCTGTGTGTTTTTGGATGAGAAAATTTTACTGAAAGAAAGAATTTTTAGGATTCATATTCCGGCGAAAAACCCCGATAAACCCATATTTTGAAATTTAATGAATCATTCAATTAAATATCAAACTAAATTGTAAACCAATTAAACTTGTACTGTTTTATGAAATTTGAAAAAGGAGCTGTCATTACTAAACTTAGGAACGTCTAGGGATTACGGTAGTTTCAGAATGGAAATTGTAGACAAAAGAGGCCGCCACTTAAAGGTCAACTGTCAGTCAAACAATAGATTGGCTCTAACGGCACCCAATCCTTTTCGATGAGATAAGAATTGCTGCAGATTACATTCCTTCGAATTTTTATATTGATACAAATGCTACAAAGTTGTCGAATTAGTTTTTAATTGCACTAAGCTAATTAAAGTTGTAATTAATTAATAAAATAACTAATAAATTACCGACTGTAAGCTTTAGGCTAGTGGGACAATCATTGAGCTAACACACTCTTATATAAAAGCGTGTATTTAGTACAAAGTGGGATCCCTCCCGGGAAGTTACCGGGGAGGGGGGTGTGCAAGTCAATGCACCGATCATGCCTGGCATGCTTAGTACATAGTAGTATAAACGTTTCTTACTCTTATCTATTATGTACTCTTGGTGTTATCACTTCTCGTCAAAGTTGACACCAATAGCCATTATGAAAGGAAGAAGGAAAAATGGGAATAGGTTGTGGGTACATACAATTGATAATACAGGGGAAATATAAATTCCGGAACAACTAAAATCATCCCACAAGGGTGCTGAAGTGATTTTTTATAAGTTAGCAAGTTAACGATATAGAAGATAGGAAGCGATGTTCAGTTTGCTGTAAAAGACGTAAGGATGATGACGATGATGGATTTGTAAGCTGAATGTTTTTTAGTCCATTATAAACTTCTTAAAATTTGTCTAAAACTTAAAAATGCTGATTTGTTTGCCAACCAAATTGTAGTTCTACCAAGTTTTACTAATAAAAAGCAAACACACTGCACTGGTTTTGCACTTCAAGTACACTGGACAAAGCAAAACAGGTCAACCTGCTTTGCCTGTACCGCTTATTGCTACTCCGTCCGAACGACTACAGAAACACTAAGACACTAGCAACCTCCAAGATAGCAATCTGTAAAGAAGTATATTAGCAAAACTATAAAGCAACCATTCTACTGCAGCTAGCTAATTTCTATAATTTGTCTTACAGGATGACATTCAGAATTTTGGTTATTCTTGCATGCTTTATCGCCAGCACGCGGCATTTGAGCTATGTGCAAGTATTTCGGGATGACTTTTCTGGTGGAGGTATTGACGCCAATAAATGGAATGTTGTGGACAAGCCAAGCAACGTGAATTCAGAACATCAATATTACAGCAGAGATGACGTCTGGCAGGTACTTCGTTCATGCGTATATATGTATTTT
>JASAND010019159.1:0-31231 GCA_030248195.1 Trissonchulus latispiculum
TCCGTTTGCTCAAGTTTAAGCTAAATATTGGCTTCTGCTTCCAGAAATTTTCTACAGTTGTTTGTGAAGCAAAGTCTACATTAATCGCACTTCAGCCTCAATTATCAGTTCACAAAGATTACTAATCGTTATTAATTTAATTGTAGGAAATTAGCATGAGCATCCTACTGCGGGCGGCATGGAAGGATACAAGGTTCAGTCATGCTCATCAAGCCCCTTTTCTACTAACAACAGATGCAGAATTGGAATCATTTTGGACTCCAGATCTTTATTTTGTAAATGCAAAGGCGTCTCCTCAAAAGGCTATTTTTCCCAACCGATCTCTCAGAATATATAATGATGGAACAATGCACTACACTACTAGGTAAGTACAATCTATTAATTCTGTTGCACTGAGCTCGCTGTAGAATAATCAGGTTCTGAGAGTTGCTATTTGTTTTAAATCTGTTTTTATCAAAATAATGTACCTACAAACTAGCAAAATTGTTCATCATACAAGTGGTGTGTGAACTGAGCAGTTATGTCCGTTCATTACAGTAGTCAACTACAGCTAAACTGCCGTATTCAAACAAGAGAAACCAGTTACTTAGTTGCCTTAGCAAAACATAAAGTAATAAAAGTAAACTAAAAATTTGAAGAGTTACCCGATAGTGGAGTTGGAATCTGTAGCCATTATCAAATGTAGCAAAATCAAGACAGAAATATTCACGTAGAAATCAAAATGAGGGAAAGAGAAAACAAGCGTGTACCTAGAAAATGAATAAGAAGATTAGAACAAATATAGCAAAAGTAATTAAGATATATATGTGCAATTACATAAAACATAGAGGGAAGGCGGGAATGCTTTAGTACAGGTTTTGTGACTTGTATTAAACAGAGGTCGTTGGATGGGGTAGCAACGGGGTTAGAATAATATGTATGTCATAACAATTGATCAGTCTTTTGATTCAAAACCGCTTTTTAGACTATTCTTGCAATTTCCTTGCAAACAATATCTGAAATACTATCCTTGGGATGTCCAAGCCTGTTATCTTCATTTGAGAAGTTGTAAGTAACTTTTCTTAACAAAGCCTGCGTAACTGATTCCCTTTCCTAATTCATTTTCTAAGTAATTTTATTTAGTTTTATTCATTTAATTCATTTTGTTGAAACATTAAATATGTTAACATTTATTACATAGGTACAAGTCACAACTTATTTCTGTCGAAGCCTAGTGGTAAACAGTTTTGCCATTTAGTCAACTTAGCAGACATGCTTGTCTGCTTGGTCAAAAGACTCGCAATATTGTAGCCATAGCTATTTACATTTTTCGTCGTTTTTTGTTTGCTCTTTCATCTTGCGATCATACATTACATTCATAATATATATTTTGCCCATGCATATACGCAACACTAAGATTTCAGAGCATGAAATACACATATTGTTCCGGAGTGCCCTCATTGAAGCGACATGCGAAGGCGCGACAAATTCTTATTAGCTCGACATAGCAAAGGCGCGACTTAGCTAAATCACGACATCTCAGTTGCGCGCATAGGCGATTCTGCGACAACCCCGTTATGCATTAATATTCTGTTACTTTTAATGTTTGATAATTTTCTAACATAGTGTGCTAAACACTGAACTCTAGCATAACGTAAATTAATTATTAAATCGGTGTTTAATTAATTATTAATGAATGAACCTAACTGATGTATGTTCACCCAATCTACAAACTGTAACCGTTACACACATTCAAAAAATTCATAATTAAAATTTATTATTAATTGATAATGTGATATCATACCAAATTAGTAGTAATTGATATTAATTGCAGTAATATCTTAGTTCACCAAGAGTACATAATACATAGAACACAAATATGAAACTTTCATTGTTGTCGTACTAGATTGCTAGCAATACTTGTTTCTAGAGTGTTGTACTAGCTATGCTAGGATGACTGTCTCCGGTTACGACGCTGCCACCTTTTGCTACCATTCCGAGACAGCTACCCATGTGAGCGATATAGGATTTTAATAGGACTCTTCTTGAAGAGTGTCCGTCGAGTGTCCTGTACCTTGCTTGAATGTGTATCATCTTGGCCCCCGATGCTTCCTTGCTAATTATTCAGAACTTTGAAATTTTTGAAAAGCGTCTCCTGAGACACCCACCTATGCTAGCAGAAGTATATGTGCTCCAAAGAATTTTCGAATGAAAGACGTTATTATTGTAGATTGTGTGAAATTTGGGCTGCGTTGGGCTGCGTCTGAAACACCATTTCTTTCTCTAATAGAGATGAGATCAGGGCCGAGTTTTCAGGCCCGGCTCTGCCCTGCACTGATCAAATTTGTGGTGTTACCGACCCAGACCAGCCGTGTGCCAAAAATTTCAGGCTCGTCTCAGCCCGGCTGTGAGTGTCGTATAGGACTTAGCGGCACGGCCTGGCCCTGAAAAGGCTTGATTTTTGAAGAATGTTTATGATGTTCTACTGTACAACACTACCGTATTTGCGGGATCCAGAGCACTTATGTTCTCTCAATTAAACTGCGTCAAAAGTATATGGACGTATATCAGAATACTATGTATGAACTGCATCAAATCAAAAATGTTTATTTTGGTTTAATCTGCCAACACACAGTTTGATTTCCGAAAGTTTGGTTAACATTTTGCGGCCCGACCTTTCCTTAATTTCAGAATCAAATCAAATTGAACAAAACTAAGTTCATCAGAACAAGAGATAAGGTCAAATTATTTTCTTTTGCTTTCGCTCCGTCCTTCCCGTTTTCCTCCTCCTCCTCCTCCTCCGCCACCAGGAGCTACCTGTGGTGAGGAGACGACCTATTACTACTGCTTTATATAGTTTTTATAGTCAAAGCAGCTGTTTTAGGAAATTAATTCAAAATAAAGTCAGAGCAACAATCAAAATATTAAAAAACATTTCACAGCGAATCTTATTTCATCTGTCTTCACTAAGAAAATGATTGCTTTGCTTAGCCAAGGGATTGCAAATAAAATAACTCCGAGCTGACATAGAAGCTGATATAAAAGGCTTCAGATTCAAGAAGGGAAAGGTTAAAATGATAGATATCAATTTATGAACATACATATAGGCTAATATTAAACAAAATAAGCTCTATGCATAACAAATCTTTATTACTATGCACAAGCAAGCTACCCGATATCATACCTACAACCATTGTTCCAATTTGGAATTTCTTATTCTGTATGGTACATAAAGTGGATAAGAATCAGAAATTTTACATTGGTCGGGATGGAAGGAAACAGTTTCCTTGTCATTACTATATATTGAAAGTCAGTTCTCTGTCAGCCTTTTGAAAACAAATGCCCCTTGATGAAATTAAATTACCAAATGACAGGCCAGTAAATGCAATAGCTTCTCACAATAAATTTGGCATAGATTCCTATGTGAAATTATATCAGAACTGAAGTTCTGCTGCACGGCAGTCCTACGCTTATCTATACCGGTACCTCTCTGTATGTTTTGCATAATTTTCTGTTTGTCATATTTCTAAATTATCCATACATTCCTCAATCTTACTTACAAAACAGAAAAGAAAAGCAGAGAATTTGCATTAATATAATATTTAATGTTTAATTAAATGAAGTACAAAAGTACTATCATTTTAGAACTAGGCTGTTAGCTGCTGACTATTTAACTTTTCTTTAGTTAGGCTCGGCATAAAAGTCTGAACATACCTAAGCGGGTTCGTTCAGACTATTAACTGGAAGCTAATAAACAGGAAGATAATGAAAAGCCAAGATGTCGACCCCGGTGCCAACTAAATGACCTAAGCACTGTAGCCATTATTTTAAGAAAGCGGCTAAACTGTTGAGACTTTCTGGGAAAGTTGTCGACCACCTGTCTCTTGCAATCGGACTAGCAATTGGACGAAATGGCTGGCCAATTTATCTACTAGGCTTCGACATTTTCGCATTTGATAAAGTCCTTGTATTAAAATGATGTGCAACACTACAATACTCTGGAGTTTTGACATACACAATGTGTCATATACAATCAATTTCAACTTCTATTTAGATAGCTATGAGCAGTCGCGCATAGAGCTAATATGGGCGAAGTCTCAACCTGTGACAACATCTGCAGTTTATCTTTCCACTGATGAAGGACAAGTGATTGTTGATACAGCAAGCTGCAACGGCACTGTCATTTATTCAATGTTCGACTATACGGGCGTTACCGGTATATAGTTTGCCTAAATTCCCTGTTCTAAAATTTACAAGTATACCATGGATTTTATACTGGAGTCAATATATTTAGGTGCACTTATAATTTAAATTTATGAGGCTAAATTGACGATGAGTGCTATCCAAAGATCCATGGAACTTATTAATTTCTATAGTGATGATTGATTATTTTGATGCAACCTAACTACGCAAACGAAAACTAGGCAGGTCTTAAACACACGTGTACTTTGAAATTTTTGAAACTGACTCTCTGAAGCTTGTGTTTTTATTGTTTCAGAAGTCTACAGCTGTCTGAACACTGTATTTAAAATTGAACGGTCGTATGCTAGATGTGTATGGCTAGTGTTTGTTCCATCGTTTGTGATTGTAATGCTGAACCTGATGTTGATTACTGTTGGCTTGAACAGCATTGCTCTCAGAACGGGTTGCCATTTCTTTAGCCTTGGAATTATTGTAATATTACAAATACAAACTTACATTTCCTCGCCTACAGCGGCTTTTGTTAAGGCAGTTGGTGAGTGAAGCATTAGTTAGCACTGTATTAGAACAGGTGTTTCTTTCTGCAAGAGCTTTATCAGGCTGCAGAAATGGATCTACTTAAAATTAGTATTTGCAACTACTGAACTACTGAACACACTACTAAAGTGCACAAGGGTATAAACATGAGATCACTGTTTCTTCGATTTCTGCTTGTTTCAAGAAAATACCGAACCGTACTACGATTTGTTAAGCAGTGGTTGGAATGCTTATTGAAAATGCTAAGTTGGTATGATAACGGTGATAATAGTTCGGCACTGCATCAGTAAAACCATAGTAGCCTTGTTTGTCTTCATAGTATCTTGGTTTTGGAGCAGTGTTTGAGGATGAGCAAAGCAACCAGCGAAAATCATCCCCTGTTTTTCTCTGTTAAAACAAGAACTGACAATATAAAATTAATTTATGGTTTTATGGTTTCCAACGCTTTTTAAAACTAAATCACATTAAAAATCTTTATATGTTCTTATTTCATTTTCATTGACTTCAATCCACAAATGTACTAAAATAATTGCATGTCTGCCATTTCAGATGTCTGGTTGAGTGGGTGTTTTCTGCTCATTGCCACTGCTGCGTTAGAAATACTATTTATGTGCAAGCTTGAAGACTCTGTCTGCTCAGCATGCACTGACAATAGAACATTGCCAGAAGATAGTTGTCGATATAAGATAAAAGTAATCACTGTTACTGTTTCTTATTTTATTTCCTAACAATTTTACTCGCATACAATGAATCTGTTCTAAGCATGGCTCCTTGTAAAAATTTAGCTTCAGCTTGCAACTGTCTTATTTGTTTTTGTCGTTTTTAACATCAAGCTGAATGTAAAATGCAAAGAACAATTCTAGTAATATGTATCCTGATTTTATTTAATAACTTGGAACTTAGATAAACCACAACGGAGAACCTTCATCTGAACCTTGTTTGAATCCCAATGTTTCTGAAGAAACTAATGTGATTAACACCCAGAAACTTACTGTATCTAAAATGAAGACTAAATTAAGGAGAAGAAAGTGTTTGTTACGCTTGGACCGATGCTTTGCCTTATTTTTGACCCTAGCTTCACTAATGCTGCTGATTTTGTTCTTGCTGTTGTACGCTTACCCTGAATTTGTTCGTAGTGTTTGGCCTTAATATTAAATAACTATGATCATTGTGCTAACAATAAACATATGTTTAGATCGTGAGAACAGGCAACTAGTTTAACAACGAGAGCCGTTCAACTAATTTATGCATTATATTTGAACTAAATTTAAATTCGTAAGTATTAGAGAACTTGGTTTGGTTCCAATTCGACAGAATTTGGTAAGTAGTTACCGGAAATGGCAAGATAAATTCCTCTGCCTAGAATTGCCTGAACTTTGAACAGTTTGAAACCTCGTGCACCGGTGATTATATTTCCCAATGCATTATGGGGATCAATTTTTGGGTAAATTTTACTTTCCCAAATCTGACTTTTTTGTATATTTTATCGTTCAAACAGTATATTTTGACCAGATTTTAGAATTAAAGTCGTAAGTCTTACGGTTATTGAGTAATTTCACCTCAAAGTTGACGGCTTTTGTGTACTGGGTGGGGACTAAATTTGTCCTTTTCACGGCCCATTGCACTCAACTAAGACAAGTCCAATTTGAGCTTCTTTAAACTGCCTTGCAAAAAAGATCAATCTTAGGTCAAACAAGTGCACTTCTATTTTAGTCCCCACAGAATTCCAAACGCTACCGTAACAGGTGCAAATGTTCCACTTACTTTCGCTTTGGCAATTAAGAAGTGACTGACCCTTAATATCCATAGCAATTTGTTGGAATGCCATAGCTTAGGCTCATGAAAAGAGCTGTTGAATTTCCGTCCATAATCGGCTTTTAAGCTTTCAAACAACTGTAGTTGGTGCACGAAACTGCTTCAATCCGCCCTCGGCTTCTGAGAAATGCCATTCTCAACTGCACTGATTTGCAAAACAAACTTGACTTTATATAGTTAGAAATTGGCACCATTCAAGCATTGTAAATAAACTGGGCGTAGAAAGCAATATTTAATATAAGTAATTTCTTAATTGTTAAAGTAAGTCGGACATGAGCAACTGATACGGTAACGTTTGGAATTCTGTGGGGACCAAAACAGAAATAGATTTGTTTGACCTAATATTGACCTATTCAGTAATGCAGTCCAAAGTAACTGAAATTGGACTTGTCTTAATTGAGTGCAATAGGCTGTGAAAAGGTCAAATTTATATCCTGGTCCCCACAGCGTACACAAAAGTCAAGTTGACATCTGAAGCTTTTAAAACATAGGAAATTGGAAAAGTTGTCACTTTCTCGATTGGACCAGAGAAATCTCACGAACGACAAAATTGGACCGTTCTAGCTTTATGTCATATTACCTATTTCCATGTTTTCGGGCTGTGATCTGTAGAAAGCAGAGTTTTAAATTAGTCTTTGGAACTTCTAATGATTTTTTGAAGTATTAAAATTTAATTCTACAGATCCCAGTCCGGAAATATGAGAGTAATATGATATAAAGTTTGAAAGGATCCATTTCACAATTCGTTAATTTTTTTGCGCCAGCAAAAAAAGTGACAACTTTTTGACCACCCCCCCCCTTGAGATTTCTTGGGTGAAGTTAACCCCTTGAAGAAACATTTTCCCCACATTATGGCAATTTTGGAATAAGGATTTTAACTTCAGCAAGGCAGGCACCGAAATACGTTTTCAAACTGCTGCCAAGTTTCAAATAGCACCGAATAGGACCAGTTGCCTACCATAGTCCCCATAGAAGAATTTACCTTAAACAGTAACATTTTATATAGCTGCTCTTGCAAAAACTAATTTGCATATTGTGCAAGGAAAATATGGTACACAGCTATACTTGTGTTAAACATAGGACCTTTTTCTCAGACAACAGAGCTACGAAAAAATCCAACCGAGCGATAACAGGTATATATTCCTACTCCTGCAGGAATAACAAGCAATGGTTGTTTACAAAACTGATCCAGACTTGTACAGAATTCGGTTGAGTGAGGTTGGAAATTGTTACATGTTGGTAACAATATACCTGCTGCGAGTAAAGTTTAAGTTTATTGTCTGATTGCTACTGACATGACAGTAACCAATTTACAGCTCAACTGATTGATTTTAGACACTACTATAATCTTAGAAGCATTGCATGAGAAATTTTATATTTTCCAGTGCAAGTTTTTAATAAAAAAACTAAAATTTTTATGTATATTTTTTGCAATTTATTTTTTCACTGCATGACATTTTGTTTAAATACAGGAAAAACGGGAAGGGTTCACTAAGAATATTTTGGTAGTTCACTCTCGGAGGGGTGAATGAGGGATGCGGACTCCCGCAGATGGACAAAATAAGCTAGCAGGCTCATCAGCAAGGACGAAAGCTGCAGACCCTCTCGCCCAGAAGAGAAAAAAGAAGATCTTTCAGCGATTTTAACCAAAATTTGTTCATGTTTATTGAAGTTTAGCGAGTAAAATTTCTTAAAAATCGCTAAAACTCTTCATTGATGTCCTAAAAATTTTGCAATTTTTGGGGGCAAACCTCTCGTCTGAATCGGGATAGATCCCCAGAATCAGGCACTGAGTATTTTCTGACTTTGGTTATTTTAATCGATGAACCTAAAACTCGCTAACTTACTACTTCCCTTCCCGTGCTTGGCATCAGCCGCAAGCCTTCGCGGATAGAATTTGACCAAATAACACACTCATACTACCAATGATGACTGACGTTTTTGACATGAACTAAAATGTTATTACTTGCATCAGTGGGGAATACAAGAATGTCGAGAGTTTTGGATGTTGAAATGTAGAGTGTCTCACGACTAGCGTTGTACATTCTATGCGACAAGATAAAAAATCAACTAAAAAGTTTGACAACTGTGATATTCAAAACATTTGCGGTCTGCATTGTATGCACCTGTAAAAAGCTCACTGTTTCATTATTTATGATGGGTAAGATATCCCTATTGTCAGCTTTAGATTAATCTATTTCGGATTCCGCAAGACCACAAAATGTTGAAAGCTTTGAATTTTAAAAGTTGCACACAACAGTAGCTAGCACATTAACATGCACATTAACAGCACTAGCCTACGAGTAAATGTCTACCTGTATGTATATTAATGTTAATACTTTTCTTCTTAAAAACTGAATTTACATAATATAATGCCTGGACTTTGAATTAATAACAGCCTGTGTAATTTATGTAACAGCCTATGAATATCATTGTCAACGTGTTAACGCACGGTTAAACCGATTATAGTAGTCCTGCTAGTAAAAAAACTTTGACTTAACGAGCCCCTTCCTGTTCTTATTCGTATATCTCTTTTTGTTTAATTAATTGTAGGTAAAGGTTCATTACTACAGTTGCTTCATGATGCTGCTGGTTTTAGGAAATGCTATAATATATAATTGATTCCCATCGTTCATATCCACCCAAGAACCTGTTATCTTTAAATTGCAGTCTGTGGGATCTATATAATGTATTACGCCTGTTAGTAGTAGTTTTTTTATAACTGGCTTATTGTTCATATCCATTATATTGCAGTTAATAAGAAACAAAATCTCCTTCTAAGCAGTGAACGTGTTATATGGTATTGTGTATTCAAAAAGTTTACCCTTAAAATATTAGAATTAAACATGAATAACAAGATTTTCCTCAGGACAAGATAAATCCTCAGGATTCGGGAAGCAAATTGCACCCTTTTTAATTGTTTATCGACCAATTATTGTGGATATATTATTTAAAACTATAGTGGCTAAAATATAATACTATTATAACTATAATTAAAAATGTAGCCAGACACGTGATTGAAAGCTTGTGAGATCAGTCGTCCTTCCGGTAGAGACCTATTTGCTATTGGCTCGCAACCTCGGTACCTTTGGCAGCCATTTCAATGACGAATCATGCAAACAAGCAAACAATCACGCATTCGGCTCCACTGAAGCCTAAAAGTGCGGATGCTTGTAAACAAAAATGAGTGAGATATGAAAAGACACTCACAGATAATCCTGCGCTTTCCGTGGAAACCCAAAAGTGGTGAAAACTGATTTGGCACATTCACAGCAAACTTGCACTTTCCGTGGAAGCATAAAAGTGATGAGAATTATTTGGGCACATTCACACCGCAAACTGCACTTTCCAAGGAACAACATAGTGCTAAAATAGGGACATAAAACCACCGAAAACTAATTTCACATGTTCACACCCAAAAGTGCAATTTCACAGGAAACCGGAAACCACCGAAAACTAATTTGACACATTCACGCCAAAAAGTTCCGTTTCCAGGATATTGAAAACACTGAGAATTTACTGACAATTTTCCTGGGATTCACTGCTCACAATCGGGATCAGTATCCTTTGACGGAAGGCAAAACGCATCTGCTACAAATTAGAAAATTTACAAAACAGGTGCTCTAAATCACTACAATTTCTATCGGGCTAGGCTACATGTGTCAAACATTCTACCCTCACCGATTTCGCGCAAATCGTGCCCATTGATACTCCCTAGGACCCGACATAAGCCATTGAAGTTTGAGATGATTTCGTCCACGGAACTAGATTTTTCGCTTCCTGCATTGATATGACTATACACAAATCAAAACCGATCCAAACGTTCTACATCTCATTCTGTAGCTAAATACAATATCAAAAACTATGGATGGGTTTTTCATACTCTAAATTTTCCAGTAATCTTTTCTGTGAGGCAATCCCAAATGCAAAATACAAAATGCTCGCTTGTGCCAAGAAGAAATTTTCTAGAATTCCTAAAGCTATCGATTGATATATCAATTTTAATGAATTCTATTATTCTATTGTCTATTATGTAGATATTGTGGGTATTTGTAAGGTTGAAAATTTTTGAAATTGAGTTATAGAACGTTTCAAACTGTTCTGATGTGAATAAGATATCGTTGTCATTAGCGAATAATCTAAATTTCTGAAGTGTTGAGCGTTTTCAATAGGAATTGGAAATTTGAATGACGGTAAGTTTTTATTCCTGAACGAAATCATCCCAAGTTTTAATCGTGTAAATTGTGTAGTGCCCTAGAGAGCATAAGGGCAATGGGAAAAATTTGAGCGAAACCGAAATTTAATTTTCGATCCAAGTAACCCCCTTACTTAATCCCTTGCAGTCCCCTGTGAGTAGTCTAACGACGGCTTTGGTTCGGTCGGTCTCCAAAATAGCATTTTACATTTTTTGCTTTTAAGTCGTGTGATATAATATTATTTCGCTCTTTATGTTATTCCACAACACAACTCGCCTACTCACAGAAAGAGGAAAATTTTCATTCGAAAAACGGGTAAAGTTTGCAGCGAGATGGTAAAACTTTGAATTGTTTTCCTGAACTGAGATTTCCTTTAACATATTTCTCAGATACTGCTATACAGATTTATGCTTAAACCCCTTTACAATACATGCAACAAAGATACTTCATTTTCAGGGGGACAATCGCTTCCAAGATCAGGACCTGCAGCTACATTGTTGGAACTGTTGGCCTTATATGCCCTATTGGCCTTAATCCTGTAACCCATTATATAGACATATGTCAGTAGTCTTGTTACAGAATTTGAAAGGTTTCGGTTTCTAGCAGACTCAGTTACATTTCCCGATCCGAAAGGTAAACTGTGACGTCTCTGAAATGAGAACAGAAAATCACATCGAAACTTGAAGACAAAAACAGAAACCATAGCAGGCTATTAAAACAGCACTTGGTTTATTTGGTTAATTTGACTGTTACCTGTACTCTTGAAACGTCCGGTGGGCAGGGTACGCTAATACGAGGCAGAGTTTTGGGCTGGTTCTAAAAACGTGGAGCCAACTCGAGTTTGCCGGTGAAGAGCACTAAAATGCAGGAATTTTGAACATTTATAGCATTATCTTACGTTTCTGGCTGGTAAGCGCTTGTGTAACGGGGCTAGTACCAGTTCATACTAACTAACACGGTTATCACACCCGAATTATGCGAATGCGGAGAACAACGAACAACGAACCGACCATAGCAGACGGTCAGAGCCTCGTCAGATAGCATACGTGGTAAATAGCCTACCTTGAGAAGGAGATGACTCTCCACCATACATGTGTTTGGGGGAAGAGGTTTCATCCCACCTCCCAGACCTGGACCTCACCCCTCCACACCTGGACCAACCCCCTTTGGCTAAAAAACCGGAGAATCCGGTTTTCCGGCGGCATTCGGCCTCCGGTTCAATCCCACCCCAAAACTTCCCCTCCTGCACATGTCTGCTGTCTACTCTCACTCAGATTCAGATAGAGCTACGAACTCAGGCAGAGTATATACAAGCCTAATTAAAAGTAATAGCAACAATTTAATAAAAACGAACATATACAGCGCTATCAAATCAGCTTGGCAGTTGCTAATCTTGATTTGATTTGGATTGTGAGAAGTTCCTAACTGTCCAGTCCAAATGTAGGAACAGTACCGCCCTGGGACTCTTGCTCCAGTTGCTTCCAATTATGTTTAGAAGTTATGGAGTAGTTCTGCAATGATCCGCGGCCCGTGACTGCTTGTAATTTTTGTTGCAGACGAATTTCTACATCTGAATGAAACATGGGGTCTCACTATACATTAACCGTATTAGTTATATTTCTTCTTCATATTTATTCCTTAATCGCTGAAGAAGATGCAGAAACTTGTGTACGGAGGATTTTTGTGGAACTAAAGTGAGAATTATAATTATGCTTGCTAATTTATTTGTTAAAATTTAAAGCCAGAGTATAAGTACACTAAAATTACATGATCGAATTCTAATTAAATTAGGAGAGATGTTAAAAACTGTGCCAGATTTTCTATTTACGAAGAGGCATTTAGAACGCGATGTACCATATTGGAAGCAATACTCCGTTGCACCACGAAAAAAGTCGATGAAGAGTGCCAGTCGGAAAACTCTAGACGTTTTGTTAGCAGTTTATTGAAAAACAACTTCTTGGAGGATGCAAGATGTAGAACGTACATTATAAGTCTTATTATAATATAATGATAACTACATTAGAACTATAAGTTAATATCTTAGAGGCGAAGTCAAAGATTGCTCCAAATTTGCCGTGTACAACGCAGCTGCAAAATCAAGATGTGGCATCTTGCATGCCATTTTACAGTGCATTCTTCGGAAAGCAGATGAAGAGTGTCCTGATGCATATTCAAAATATATCATACAAAAAAGTTTAGAGAAACAGTACTCTGGATATGGATGTTAAAATATTTAAACATTAATTATTCATCGTTAATTAAACTTGCTGTTTGTATTGCGGCTTTGTGTATCTATGCTTTGTTTGTGCTATTCCAATGCTATATTTTATATGCTCTACTGCTTTATATAAAGTAGGCAAATCTTGTTTTAGCATGATGGGAAGGTAAGGTAAGGTAAAGTTACCTCTCACTAGAGAGAAGTCTCAATTACAGAAGGCTATAGTTTGCCGGACCGGTGCTTATCTCCGGATGCTCAGCCCGAAGCCAGGAGTGACAACCCAAATGTTGACTACATTTGTGGAAGGGGGACCATCCCTTCATCAGGCTTACGCCAGAAACACAGACTCCTGTTACCGTGTTTAGCATGATGCAAATGAACAAATCCGTGAAACATGTAGAGACGCCGTAGCAAGCAGTGGAAATTGTGATCGTAAAAACTCATCCGGATGGCAATGTGGTAACATTTAAACTTCGGTAATGGCTAGTTCTAAACTATAAGTGCATAGCGTATTTGCGGGATGTTGGTTATTCCCACAAATCAATTAAACCAAAAATAATCCGCCTACTTTACATACCGCATTGCGGAATGGATTTAAAACTGCGGATTGGTGATAGTATGGAATTTTATTGGTATATTAAAATATCAATGCAAGCTTAGAACAGCAATACAGCAGAAAACAAGCATATCATATTGGCAACCACGATCGAAATAAATCTTTAAACTAAAACTAGACTTTTCACCGGGCCACAAGCTTATTACTTACTTTACCAAGTTTAAGTGCAAACCGAAAGCTTTCCTTGGATTCCGTTCCTTTTCGGACTTCCCGTCTGTAGTACCAGATGAGGACCAGTTTCCCTGAAATGTCCGTTTCGACCTACCGAAACGTATCCTAGCTCTGTGGTACTGTGTCGAAACGACCTCTTACCAGGAATATATAAGCAGGCATCCGAACGACGACCTGGTTCAACGGGACCCATACTAGAATTGAACCGATACGACCGAAGCCCTGCGTTGGATAGACGCCGTCTGGTTCGAATAGTGTTAACCTGTTCCCAAAACAGATTTCTGAATCGTTGCGTAAATATCAGATAGACCAGCGGGTTTAGGCTCGAGTTTAGGTTGATCATGAAATTATTGAGATCATTGATGATCCATGCTGTGGGACTTTCCTCGTACAGCTTTGAATTAATCCACTGGCCAACATAGTTGTATATGGCAATGGAGTGACAGCAGAAGAACAACGCAGCAATTGCACTAACCATAATTATAGCACGCTGATCCAACTTCTGTGCTGCATTTACCGGTCGTATCCCGCTTTTCTGAGCCCTTCTGATTTGTACTACAGTAGCCAGGTTAAGTACAATGATAACAAACAATGGAATCAGGTACATACCGAGAATGTACAGAATTTTATGGGCATACTGCACTGCAGTAGATAGTTCGTTCATGTATAGGGCAACAGAACCACTTTTACTAACGCTCCACTGAAACCTAAGAAAGTTGGTTAGATTTAGTATGCAAGAAAACAGGGCAATAAGCAGCACCAAAAGTCGGGCCCGATTCAAGTCAGACGTGTCTCTACAGTGCAGTGGATTGGCAATGGCACGATATCGTTGTATAGCTATGCCCACCATAGTCCAGATGGCGGCACAGTTAGTACTCATTAGCAGCGGGTAGAGCACTGGAATGGTGTATATTAAGAGGTTCATAGCTACCAGATGTTGTTCGCTTGATTCTAGTACACTGGTAGGACGCAATCTTTCTTCGATTGTTTGCAGTGGAAGCAAGAATGCAGACAAAGCCAACTGGCCAATGTCAAAGCAGCATAAAGCAGTCAGATAAATTTGAACAGAAGTAGCACGGAAGTTCGATCGTCCAATTCCGGTAAATACCAAAATAGAGACTAAATTCAGGGTCAGACCAGCTATACAAATCGGTGGCAACAGAAAACAGTTAATGATGAAACCGGCAATGGACGGTGATGTAACGTTGCATATGGTATAATTGCATGAAACAGAATCGTTTAAATCCATTTAGGTTATTGTAACCTGCAACACAAGAAAATACGGAAAACTTAATGTTGGCAGTTAAACTGTACCATCCCTGGAATTTGCCCGTTTTCATATTGAGAATAATTAGCAACGCCGATTCTTGACTCCAAAGACGGTAAATTCTGCGAACATTATCTAGTATCACATTTCAAAACTTCTAGCCTTATCTTGACAATTTAATTTGCATAATAAGATGTCTTTTGAGTTTTCTTTCTTGAGTTGCAGTTAGTGTGTGCACAGTAAAGTGACCTTGCGTAAGTATACAGATACTTAGCGGTAGTTCCCCTTGAATGGTGGATTATTTGGATGGAGACAGTTGTTTTGTAGTTCTTTCAAGCATTACACTAGATTCGGAATTTAGCTAGTTGCGGTGTGTTACTGTCAACAACCAACCTTCGCATAAACTCAAAAATATGTAAATTACAGCGAGCTGCTGCCTAGTGTTTTTACATAAGTTTTGGCCACAAATCGTTCTGGTGTGGCAATCATAATTATTTCCTGTGCTAGAATTTTGTTGTAAACACTATACTTTTGCTACACTATCGGAGTTTCCTCTTAGCTGGCTGACAGTCTAACTGGACAAATATAATAACAATATAATTCACAACATGCACTGGGGCTTACGGGCTTTTGGGCGGGACCGAGGTATACTTAAAGAGGTAAATGCGCGTTGCGCCAAGGAAACCTTGTACAGCAATTATTTGCTGCAGCTAACGGTACTACTGTAGAACAAGGCACAGGTAGACTAAGGTTCACCGATGATACGAGAAAATTGACTTTGGGGTCTTGTTAAATTTTTGAGGATTTTTAAGGATTTAAAATTTTCCATGATATTGACCTTCGGTAAAAACGCATATGCAAATTTAGAAAAATTGGAAACATGAAAAATGAAAAAATTAGAGCTCACAACAACTGCTTTATGTACTAGCTCTTATGTGCACGCTAATGATGTAACGCAGGTAGTAATGGAGGCTACTACTTCAGTCTCATTTCCTTTCTATTTACCTTTAGTTTTTTGAAGATATTCACTGATGGGGGACTCTTCTATTTGCACTTTAAGCTGTACTAGAGTTGACCACAATTTTGACCTTTCTATTAGATTTCAAACTGGAAACTGCACTGCAGGGTGCGCAGTAAAGTCATTAAGACTTGGATTTGATTTTGGGGCCCCAGCTGTGGTCATCAAGCCAACTGAACTTGCTATTTAAGGTACTAATATGTCTTCACAGCGGCTACAGTTGAAGAATTTCTGTTTCCACTGAAATTCTGAAGGTTAGCATTGGGCTATTAGTGCAAAGTAAACTTTAACTGAAGGTAGATATATTTGACTTTCTGAGTTTCATACTGTCTTGAAACTCCAGTTCATATGTACATAGAAAATGCATAAAATATATATGTTGGCTTGGCAGATTTAGGATTCTCTTTACTGACTTTTATGCATCCTCTTCGGATCGAACAAATCTGTCACAGTTATGGTGTCCAACTCTGCTGTATAAAGTTGTGTTGTAACAGAATAAAGCAGAGCTCAAGTGTATGTAAACTAAGCCAATTTTCACAAAGACCAGGGTTTTGGAGGAGTGTTGGTGTTGCCGCTGCTCCGTCTCCGCCCATTTAGTTTTGTCACTAAACCAATAACGTTAGAGGTATTAGTGCTTAAGTCTTGCTAGGTGCTCCGCACCTGAGGCCAAACTCTGTGGTAAAGGTGCCTCTTACCGTTGTTAACCATATGTTTATTTGCTTTGCTATTGAAACACTCCTGGTTGACTATAGTGTTTGAGGTTGACCGAGTGCTATATAGTTTTGAACAAATTTATTTGTAAACCTCAGTTCTCTGCATCCATGGACAATACCACTCTGCTCCTTCATGAGAATTTATGTCTAAGAATGCTATTCCAAACAAATTATAGCGAACGATTCTTTACTACCCTTTTAATCAATATTAGTTAATTAAAAACTATAAGGTGAAAGCGAAATCCTAAATCGACAAGAATTGCTGAAAAGGCATATATTTGTCCGATATTCCAATTCTCCAGTCTAATTGTTACTCGAATTACTATATGACATCGAAAAACTAAAAACTAAAATTGGGGATTAATCTTTATCAAGAGTGCATAATTGCACTATATATTAGAAGAAGAGTAAGGCACTAGAGGGCTCCTCTTCTTGGCATTGCGTAACGGTGCTCCGACCACAATACGCGAATGTTCCCCCGTTTGGTGGGGGGGGTCGACAAGCATACCCCCTCCCCGTGAGGTGGGGCGGTATGCAAAAGGGGTCCCCGTTTGGAGGGGGGGGGTATGCAAAAGGGTCCCCGTTTGGTGGGGGGGGAGGCAAAAGCGGGCCCCGTTTGGGGGGGTCACCAACAGCCAATCAGATTCAGCCAATTTCAGCCTGACTTGGCGACCCCCCCCCCTCAAACGGGGATCCCCTTCTGCCTACCCCCCCCTCCCACCAAACGGGGACATTTCTTGGGTCGACCACCAACCTTCCAAGATTTACCCCCCCCCAGACCCAAAGTTCCAGGGAAACTATGGGTACAGCCCTTGAAGAACCATCACCATCACCTGATTCACCCGGGTTAACCAAGGCGAGCAACATGCAAAAAACCAGCGATACAAGATGAACATAATGACTCCAAAAGAGAAGTTCCGGCAAAACTATAAATATAAAAATCATTAAATTATCAAAATGAATTATCATAAACTTACTAAACCTACATACATAGCTACGGGGATAGCTATCTACTATTACGTACAGACCTAGGTGACAACGAACACATCTCAGTCATGTGTAATGAAAAGACTTTCATTAGTGGTCAAAACGGGTCAAAATTGGTTAATCAGTTAATTGTTTGAAAGAACGACCAATATCCTGTTAAATAGAAGATCATAGCATTTGTTATGTTTCATCATGTTTGCTGAAATTAGAAGTCCAAGTTCATATTTGTATAGATATTTTGTATTTGATAGAAAATATCAGAGTTGCCAGACTGAAACCTACAATTAACGTCCCTGTCTTTACTCCAAGGGTTGAATTTATAATAGAAGTAGACTCATTTAATTGCTTAATAGGGATATCTCACCATCTAGAACACCAAGAATAACAGAACGCACACATAATACTAGTATCTAAATCAAAGAATCCATTAATCAGAACGAATTGGCAGGAGATCTACTTGAAGAGTGGGTACTCTTCTTCGATCCGGAATTGGTACAGGATGGGACCTTTTCGATCATATTGTCATCTGTGGCAGTTAAGAAATCCGTGCCAAAGCAATTTTAGCTACTAATCACAGAAAAGAATTACACAAATTTCTTTCTAAGCCCGTAGAAATTCCCTAAAGTGCAGTTTTATGGCAAGAAAATGCCAAATATTGGAAGATAGTCACTTAGCTAGGCTTAAAATAATTATACAGGCAGTTATTTAATACAAAATAAGTTTATAAGTAATCAGCTAGTGTTTATATGAGTTAGTTAGTAATACTTAGGCCTTAATTAATTAATTTTAATAATTTTTGGTTAGAAAAAAACTTAGGTTCATTGGAAAGGCAATTTTCTCCCGATTCCAAAGATGTAATCCCCATCTTTCAACTCCAAAAAATGAGTGAGTTATTAATGAAAATGTTTTAGTAAGATTACTTCTAATTTAGTAATCTTACCTCTTTAAAAGGTTTGCCTTAAAATTGGCTCTCTTTCACCTGTGTCTTAACTTTTTGGGAACTCCCTTTCCATTGTCTGGAAAGCCGTCTGTTTCCCAGACAGCGTAGTAGTGGAGTATTACTACGTCCATTCATTCATTCTACGTGAGGCTTGTCCTCACTTGAACTTTAGTTTGGGCCAAGAGGCCAGGAGAGAATTGCCTCTCCAGAAAGAAAGTTAGTATACACTTTTGTGTACATAGGTAGGTCTGGAGGGGGCTTAGCCTCCTCCTTAATAATTTAAAATTAATGAAAATTAGCAGGAATAGGTAATAACATACGTAGATATAGGAATTGTAGTTAGTTTTACCTAGAAAATTACGTATGATTTTTATACACATTTTTAGGCAATTGCTCCCTACTTCCTTGGTCAAGCGAGGACACTGAGTTTCTAGCAATAGGGAGCAATTGTTGCTAAGGTTGCTGTGTTGGCTTCTCTTGTTTGCGGCCAAAAGTTCACTCAAAATTTCAAAGTAGGGGCCCAGGACAAGAGAAGCCAAAGAAAATTATAAAATTTGAAATGGACGTATAAGTTGTGCCCAAAGATGGCACTTAAAAATATTTTTCCCATAATCGGCCGGGATTGGCCTGATTTTTGAGCCCCATTTCGGTTGTATTCGTGAAAGTTGAAAATTAGATCTGAAACTTCCCCCTTTGGTTGCATTTACATGTTAACCAAAATTTTATAAAATTTCAGAAAGTTTCGGACCCTGAAATTAATCAGAAAAGTGGTCAGCTGGGGGCAATATTTCGCCATTATCGTTAATCTTCCCTTGGCTGACCACCAGGCTCAAAAAGAGCCTGAATCCTGCAATGTTAAAGGTGGTAAGCTTCTAGAAAGTTCTAGAACTTCCTAGAAGCTTTGCCTTAATTTCAAAGCTTCGCCGACGGAATCATGCTGTCACTGGGCTGTCAGAGAGCTGTCAGCCCAGTCTCAAAATTTTAGACTCACTCAGTGTTCGCTGAGGGCCGACCAAGAGCGGTCGGCCAAATTTTCTTCTCCGAGTGCACGTCCTTAGGGCTGTGGTTTGCAGCACCTAGGACTGTGCACTCACTATAAATTCTTAGGAAAATTATAGGGACTTTTCTGGCCTTCGGGTCAGAAAAGGATGTGAGCTTATACCCGCGAACACCTACAATCTGAGGAGCCTTTGAGTCTTCTATACCCGGCTCAAAATTCACTGGCTAAGATAAAAAATTAAGGATTTTATATTGTTGGCCTTCGGGCCTATTTTTATATATGTGATTTTTTGGCATTCGGGCCCCTTTTCCTTTTTTTTATGCAGCCAATTGGCCAATTTTTTATCATTCCAAGCCACGGCCCTAGAGGCCAAATTTTTATTGTAAAGAAGGCCCTCGTGGCTATGGGGGTTTTGTAGTTTACGGGATTTGAGCGAACCTCACCCTTTGAGCCTGAGATAGAGGGTCCCTTAATTACGACCCTAATTTAATTAAGCTAGTTATAGGGATCTTTTCACCTCACAGCCGGCAACTAGGTGTTGCCGGCCATATTCTGTAACGAAGGCGCTAATGATCTAAAAGTCACTGTTCTGGTAATTGTAGTGTTGGGATTGGCCGAAAATTTCCATGGTTGGCTTGGCTTGGCTTGGCCGGAGTTTGAAGTTGGCCGGCCAATTGGCCGTTGGCCGTTGGCCGGCCCACGGCCAATGGCCCAACGCCCATTGGCTGGCCGTTGGCCGTTGGCCGAGGGCCGGCAAATGGCCTTTGGCCGGCCAACGGCCATTGGCCAACAGCCAACTGGTTGGCCGTTGGCCGCTCGTTGGCCGGTGGCTGTTTCTTGGCCGTAAGCTATTGGCCGTTCTTTAGCTATTTGTCAACGTTGGCGAGCTGGAATTTACTATTTTTATTCGTCTACCGTGCTAAATTAGGCGTCAACTTAATTAAACTTTGTTTCAATAGTACAATTTACAATATTTGTAAAATAGTTTTTCCAAACATTTAGCTCCAACCCGCGATAACTCTGTTTTAATTTTGCTGGAGGACCGCAATAAAGTGATGAAACTCTCACCGCCAGATAAATTTAAAAACTGCGTTGTTAGCACACGTAAAATTTGCATGCAATTAGCAAATTTAATTATAAAATAACTCTAATAACGATAAAAATTGTCAACATCTAATTGAAAATCTGTAGTACTGTATCTAATGTAACGGTTATACAGCAACATGCTTACGATATTATGCAGCAAAATTAAATTTTTCAACACAGTTAACGCACAAGATGAGTAAATTTGAGCTTGACCAGCACTCGGCCATTGGCCAGCCAACGGCCAACGGCCAGCCAGTTGGCCGTTGGCTGTTGGCCGTTGGCCGTTGGCCGTTGGCCGTTGGCCGGCCAACGGCCATTGGCCGGCCACCGGCCAACGGCCAGCCAATTGGCCGTTGGCCATTGGCCGTTGGCCGGCCAACGGCCAATGGCCGGCCAAGCCAACTGGCCGAGATTTTCTCGGCCAACGGCCAATGGCTTGGCCGGCCAATGGCCGGCCATTGGCCAGCCATTGGCCGCACCGGCCAATGCACAACACTAGGTAATTGTCCTTGTTTTTAGCGTTAGGTCGGCTTCAAAATTATCAGGTTTCTAAAATGTAGGTTATTTTCGAACTGAATCTAAAACCTTGAGTTTTTACATTATTTTGTTAATTAATAATTTCGAGTTTTCAGGAGGAATGGCCGGCTTCCTCTATTCAGTAAGTTAAAACATAATACGTTTTATGGTTTTGTTTAATAATAATTGCTTAGCAATTATTATTCACTCGGGCTTTCACAAGTTTCGATTAAACTTTGTTTCAAGCGAGGAAAACATTAGGTTTTCCTAAATTCGGGTTACCAAGTTTCAAAATTTCCCGAAGTCAAATAAAAAAAAAAAACAACTCCTACAAAAAAATCCCCAAAAAGTGCATCAACCAATAGTTTAGGGAAGTAACTAGAAATTTGATTAAAAAATAAAAAGTTTTGGTGGGGGTTTTTTTTTATTTTTTAATTGTTTTTTTTTTTTTTCTTATTTTTTTTTTTTTTTGGGACTTAGGAGGTATTAGCTAAGTTAGAATGTGTGAAAGTGTGTGTGTGTGTGTGTGAATGTCAGTTCTGTGTATGTTTGTATGCGTGATGCAGATCACATAAACTCCTTCTGTTCGACAAAGGTTGTGAGAACTGCAAGAATGAGAACGAAGGACCAAATTAGCGTGCGTGTGATGTGTATGAAAGTGTGAAAATGAGTGTATGAATGAGGCAACTCATGTAAACTCCTTTGTGCTATAAAGGTCTTGAAGTTTGCCGGGTGTGACTGTTATTATGGTATTAGGCAGGATAAGGGTGGATCTGATTAGCAGTCACCCAAATATTAACAATACAGTACGTAAGTGTGAATGTTGTGTGAATGTCGTATAAGTGTGCCAGCAGTGGCACGGTATAAATGTTACGTAAAAATATGTGTGTAACTGATGAATGTGCGTCTTTAGCTAGGTTTGTAATAAATAAATGGTTGTATGTTGAATGAAGCAATCGAAGGTAAAAGAGTATATGCGTTTGTGTGTGTATGTGTTTTCTATTCCAGTATCCCTTGGTGTTACGGGCATTACGAAATAATCATCTAGGAGTCAGATTATAAGCAGGAGATTGCGTAATTAGAAGTTAGATTTAGTTAGTGATGTGTGTGAGTCCGATTGGACTGAATGGGTGTCGGAATGTAGTCTTAATGTGCACAATTGAGGTATGAGTGAAAATATGCAAATGAGGTAGTGAATCCAGGCCTAGGGTCAAGGGGACCCCAGATTAGGTCATAACCATCAGATAATGCCCAGGACGTCCTCGATTCGTCTGCATAGGCAGCTTTATGTGATAGGGCGGACGAATCACAACAAAAGGACGCTGTGTTTAATTCGAATAATACAATGCTGACATTATTTTGGCTGAAAATCCAAATCTCCTGCATTCTTTATTAAATTTACCTAGGTCTACGTAAGAAGTCAGTTTAGGTAAAAATACTGTATTGATTACCTTAACTATCGCGATTTCCGCCTAAAATCTGCGGTTACTGCTGTTCCTATTTGGAATATGTAATATTGAGATCTTTATGCTTGCCAGTGCTATGTTTCTTAACTTCGTTCAATGGGACGGAATTGCGTTCGACATCTTAGCATCCGTCCAGTTTAGGCCACAAAAATAGGCTATAAACCAATAAAAATAGAAATAAATCAATTACTGCACACATGGCGTTTGATCTGAACAGAGTAACCCAGAAATAGGATATACAATTATTAGTTACGTACGGTTAATAATTAATATGTACCAGACTGTCTTCCAATCGCCACAAAAATGACGTTTATGCACTAGCTTATAGTTTAATGTCGAAATTACAGTTTTGAATCAATCTATGCAGGAAATGGGTATTTCCTGTGGTTTGGGACCAGAAATCGTCCTAAACTAACCAAAACTACATTTATGGTGTCATTGCGGTGCAATGGCTAAATCATGGACGTAACCATCAATTTTATCTAAATATTGGGTTCTTGTTTGTGATCAGAGATCCAGAATTACTTGGACTCAGTTGTGGTAATTCTGGACAGTACAGCCGCAGAATGTCTGTTACAGAAACGTGTTAGTCGCAATTTTCTGTACAATAGTGCAGGAAATTGCTCAAAATATTACATTCTGCAAACCTGGTCTTTACAGTCAGAGATAACATAAAAGCGTTCAAAATTTCACACTAAAATTAGCAAGTTTAAAACGTTTCAACAATTTCAAGATGACAAGTTCGTGCTTAAGATCTGAAAGCCAAAAAAGTGAATAATGGTTGCTGGGTTCGATTCCCGCACCATAATTGTGTAACTAATGGGTTTTAACCCATTTGATTCAGGTGCGAAGATCTCCTGCCTGAATAGTCTGTCTTGCCTCTGAAGGGATATATGTGATTAACCTGTTGGAATCAGTATTCAGGAGCCGGAAGTGCTCAGTCAGTGCATATCAGTGGAATCAATAATCGGATTTACTAACTGTAGGTGATCTAGTCTATTTAGAAGTGTAACCCTCAAACCGAACCTTGTATGGTCTGATCCTCCTGGATTGGAATAGATCTGCAGGAACCTCTCCGATAGCAATCTCTAAAGTGGGCTGTGGAGTCCTAGCGACTACTTTGCAGCAACTGAGAGCTCACCCAGAGTCCGAGCCCACCCTCTATTGTATTATTATTAATTATTATTGTTATTATTATTATTATTACTATTATTATTATTATTATTAATATTGATTTTGGTCCTTTGGTACTGTAAAGGACAGATAAAGAGAGTGCACCAGCATAACACGCACATAAAGCATATAGGACACCAGTAGTTGAACTGAGTTAGGTCCTAGAGTTGAATCAGCAGAAGTAGAGATATATAGGGTTGTGCCAGGGCCGTGAAGCGGGCTTCGGGCTCGGGCCGGGCTCGGGCTCGGGCCGGCCCGATACCGGCCCGGCCCGAGATTTTAATGAGACGGCCCGGCCCGAGCCCGGCCCGAGTTCTCTGTTGAGCCCGGCCCGACTCGGGCCGCTCGGGCTACTCGGGCCGTTCGGGCCGTTCGGGCCGCTCGGGCCGCTCGGGTTTTCCGGGCTATTTGAGTAGTTTGTCATTGCTGAAAAATATTGATTTTTTCGTTGTGACTTGTGGCTTCCTTTGTTCTCACACTGTTGTCTTCTTCGGAGCTTATACACCCATACATAATATCAGAAGCGAGACATTCGAAGAAAAATATGGATATAATATATATACAAGTTTAAAATATATTTCTACTATCCAAATGCTATTAGCAAGATGCGAAATGCGAAAATTGCGAAATGATAAACTTTATAAAGGTTTTCTCTATCTGCAAAAAGTTATGGATTGGTTAGCGACAAATTGTCTTCAGACAAACAACAAACATTTGTAAGATTCAGAAGGAACTATGTTAGTCACTCTGCTACGGCGGTAGACAAACCCTAGTTTTGTATAAGTAAAGCTGTGCCAACTTCCCACTTTTTAGTCAATGGTCAATTATGTGTTTAAATCTGCTAAGTATAAGCTGTGTGAGTGATTTATTTTTATTCCTTTTTTGGATGAATCAATACTTAACACAAAATTTTACTTACAATCTACAAGATACATAAGCTTTATAGCTCCAGTGTGTGGTTACAAATTAGTGACCATTATCTGAAAATTATGAAATGAAAAGCTTCTAACAATAGCTAATGTTGCACTTGAACTTACAGCTAATCGAACCATGAAAGTTCATTTTGGGTTTACTAATGCGTAACACTAATAAAACGGCTCGGCAAACTGGATGCGATGGGAGCCATATTTGGGCCTCTCCGCAGTGGTCGGGCTACATTTGGGCCAATTGGGCTGCTCGGGATACCCTCGGGCTGCTCGGGCCGCACTCGGGCCGTTCGGGCTCTTCGGGCCGCTCGGGCTCCTCGGGCCGCTCGGGCCGTGAGTCGGGCTTCGGGCTCGGGCCGTGAAGCGGGCCTCGGGCTTCGGGCCGGGCTCGGGCCGGGCCAGCCCGGCCCGAAGCCCGGCCCGAGGAGATTGGTTGGCCCGAGCCCGAGCCCGGCCCGAGAAATTTCTTAACGGCACAACCCTAGCAGATATAACAACCTGAAGAAGAGTCTAGCCCTTTACTGAACGTGTATAACCTAAATTATTCCAAATCCACCCTGTAGAGAGTCTGGCAACTCTGGTATATTGACCGTTAATAGCATTTGTCAGTATACTTGTATTTGGTATCCCTATTATTATTATACAGTGTATTTAATATTATTATAACCACTATTATATCCAATACTCAGTTTGTCAGTAATTGTCAGAAACATATTAAACAGAGTGCAGTGTTTAAACAAGACTGTGAACCAGTGACCTACAGATCCGGGTGTGATCTTCCAAACAAACAGTAAGTTTTCTCAGATCTCGCTAGAGATCTGACTAGAACCTCTCACAGAAGAGAAGAATTGAGTTTGTGCCTTCGATCTGCGTGTCAAAGCCCTCTACATATTTGATTTCGGCAGTGAACAAATAGAGCGAGAATCGACCCCTCTCTCCGTTCTCTGTTGATTACCAACTAAACGAACTCACAGCAGTACCCCTATCAGGTTAGCTGTAGAGATCCCCGATTTTGGCAAATTACCTTTCGGGAATCTGGTACATAAGTTTGTCCGCTTAGGCAAACGTGCTAACCTTCCGTGTAAGTGAACTACCAATCTAAACGACCCCACTTTCGAAATCGACTCAAATTGGTCACATTTTTCTGTTTCAATCCGACTCAGTTCATTACACATGCTGTTTGGTACGTCACCGCCAGTAAGGCATTATATTTATTACATTTGTTATTCTTATAACTTGTGTTTGTGTGTACTTTCTATTCGCTATAACTGTGGCATTCCCGGCCTACGCGCCTTTATTAAATCATCCATATTAATTGTGTTACTTATTGCCTATTTTTAGGATTAGCTAAGTTGTACGTGTCTCATCTTGCTGCAGCATAAGGCTACCCCGGACTGGCCCTCCTATGGGCAGACGCGTTTATCCATTGAGCGCAGTTCCAGTAGTAGGTTCGCCACTGCTCGCTCAGTCGCTTTGACCCGTCTTGAGAGCCTCAATCTTACAACTACGCGTGTCGGGTTCTGTGGCAGATCGGCAATCCCGCGGCACAAGTAATCTACCTGACAAGGCAGGGAATTAACCAACCTAGTCGACCTTTTTGGCAAAGGATAAACAAAAGTGACATACAGCTATCAGATTAATTTGGAGAAACCTGGGTCTGTAGACTAGACTGAGTTACAGTGAAAGAGGCAGGCACACTCTTAGTAAACCAGGATTGTCTGTTGTAGAGATTAGACTGCAAGTTCTGACTGAAACAAAGTCTACAGACTACAGGTACGTCGGGTGCGCCTACAACTGTTGAGTCGCTACCGAATACGCTAGCCGGCTAGAACAAGACGGAAACAATAAAATTGGGAAGGCGGTCAGCTGCCCCCACGAAACTTACCCCAGGACAGTTGCGCTTACGTCGCTTGCCTCTCCGCAACACTTGCCCCCCAGCTACAGTTCGCCCCAAATTGAGACATTTGTTTTGTAGTACTGATTGTTTTGTTTTCTGGTGTAGTTATTTGAATAATGTTGAATGCTGACATGAAAGCTGCGTTATAACAAAAATAATAACAAACTAAAATAACTTTTGATCCAGACAGTGCTCAGCAAAGACTAAGAAGTTTTAATTAAATTTGCGAATAGTTCCTACAGATCCCCGTCAATCCCCTTCTCCTTCAGATTCAGAGAAAGAACCTATGACTCAGAGTTGAATTGGCATATATGTAAAGTTTTGGCCCCAAGGAATACGTAGATGGGCGACCAAACAACTTTACGGGGTGCTGTGCGCTATAAACTGGACACGCAACCTGGACTGGAGATGATTTCCAGGCCGACCTCGACAAGCCTCGCCAATTAGAAACCGCCAATTAATTGTGAAACTTAGACTTAACCCCACTAAAAACCCCTAATCTAAGCCCTAAGTCCCTACTTACCGAACTAAACAACCTAAACCTCTCCCGCAATATGGACCCCTCTTCAAAAAACATTTGCATATGCAAAGCTCGAAACAACTTCCGCACGTAGTGCACGAGCTTTAGCGCACAAACATAGAGCGAGTGGGCGAACCCCCGTTTCGACTGGCTGCCAATTTGCGGGGGGGAGGGGGGGGTTGGTTCAACGGTTCCCCATCAAAACGTCTAAAGTCAAAACGTCTAACGTTCATAACGTCTACCGATGAAACGTCTAACGACGAAACGTCTACTGACAAAACGTCTAATTTTTCTAAAATTGTGTCAGACGTTCAAAACGTCTAAACTTTCCCAACTTTTGGTGATTATTTTTACTTGTTTGTATGGGTCCGGAAAAGTTTTCCTAAAGGCCAATTTTTGTGTGGGTGGCAGTGTCTTGCCAAATCTTGAATTGGAAGTTCTGGCATTGTCTCAAATATACTTTTTATTTTCTGCATTAGCTTCAATATTCGACTAGTCATTGATTATTAACTGATTATTTACTGAATACTGATTACTGAATGTAATCTCAGTAAAGATGGTGCAACAGATTTTACTGATTGCTGATTACTTATTAATTTTACGCTTAAGCTCTAAAAATTCTACAATTGTAAATTGTATTGTAAATTGTAAATTGTAAATTTTATAAATGTGTCAAGCTATTTGCACACCCTGGCTTTTCAGGAAAATTTAAGAACTAAACACAATTTAAAATGAAACAATAAACTAGACGTAGAGTTTAATTTAATATGTTTTTAAAATACATTTACTTAAAAATAACATTAAACCTGATTTGCTTTCTTTAGAAAATGATTTTAGACGTTTTGAACGTGTGACATAATTTTAGAAAAATTAGACGATTTGTCAGTAGACGTTTCGTCGTTAGACGTTTCGTCGGTAGACGTTATGAACGTTAGACGTTTTGACTTTAGACATTTTGAACGGACACCGGTTCAACTTAGCCGTTAGCGTGCAGAGAATGTGTCAAGCTGATAATACATAGAGTATGCTAGATGTCATATTTACCGCATTTACCGCGGACTGAAAAATTTGTAATGGCAACCTTTATATTTGGCCTTTTTAAAGCATTAAATAACCAAAAACTTGCATATTCCCAGAAAATGTAGCTTTCTTTGTTGGGCGGTACTCACAAATTGAAAAAATTAAAATAAAATTTTGAACAAGGATTATTTTCGATTAAATTACGTTGGAGAGCTGAATTTTCATATGCGGAGACAGGAATATCTTGCCGAGAGTCATTTTCAGCATTTCGTTACTGTGTAGCATGTTGGGAGAAAACTACTAAAAAACTACTATTCAAAACTCAACAAACGATATCTCAGTTGTTCTTGACTCAAACTGAAAACTAGTAAAAATGGCCTTGCAATAGGTTTTGGTCAATTCGTACGCCAAATTTGAAAACACAATATTACTCGAAGTATGAGAAAACCTTGTTTAAAACATAAATTTCCTTTAGTATTGAACGAACAACGTAATTCGTGCTTAGCTAACTGCTGGCTTGCCATCACAAAGGCGCGGCAGTCACCAAAAATAATTGTTGATTTTGTTATCGCAAAATAGTGAAACAAACTGGTTGGAGGATGACGAAAACAGGTTGGGCGGAGATTTCTATTTCTATATATGTTTACAGACCTTTGAAAAATTGCGGTTGGGACGAATAACGTTATTTTATTTGTACTCCGCCCTTTCGTAATTTTACTCCACTGGCACTCTTCACGCCTATGTAACAGTGCGATTACCGAGTGTAGGGTCAGTGGCACTGTGTAGTGGTCTACGTACGTAGTTTAATGTAATGTTAGCAGTTAATGTACGTAACCGCTCTTCTACTTTGAGTCAAGTAGGGAATATGTTCGTTTTGAACTTAGTCGAGTCCTCCTACCGTATGTAGGGCAAAAGTTCTATACGTAGTACTTCTGAATCGGTGTTCAGGCATTCACGAGCAGTTTCTCGTGAGAAGTCTTCGTCTATGGTAAGACGGCACCTAAGAATTAAGAGTCGAGTCTTTTAAGCGTACTTTATTGAAGCACAACACCAGACAAGACTGACCATCACCAAACAAACAAGGGTTTAAATACTGCTTAACCCCGCCTTCTACCCCGCCTACTACAGTAAGCTAAATACATTAATTTACATCAAGCACGACAGTGAATAACAAAGTAATATATTACATCCAGACAGACAGACAAACGGAACAGATGGTGTGTACTTGAAATTTGGGTTTAATTTAAATGATTTAGATTATATATTAAAATTTGAATGATGGTTTGGAGATGAGAAAGAGATAGGAAGTGAAGTTGAAATAAATAAGATAAAGTTGACAAAAACCTAATATATACAACAGACTGTGAATATACTGGTATATGTACAGTTTAATTGTCTTTTGGCTACGACATTTCTCCCCGGTGACCGAGTAAAAAGTCCTCTTAGATCCAGCGACCACGACTGAACCGGTGGTTGCGGCGTCCACTTCCGGGATGGCCCAATCTGTGATGGATTGGCGGCGGCGGTCGTTCTTGAACCCGGCGAGCATCCAACACCAAGGATCCCATGAGCTTCAGGCCGGACAGGATCTGAGTTTTGCCACCAGTGGGGTGGTCCAACCCAAAGAGGATGAGCTTTGCGGCATGGTGGAGAAGCTGCTCGTGACGTCGAGCTTTGCGGCGAGCCACCGTGTCAGGCGAAGACGGATCGCGGCTGGAATGGTAGCCGTAGATACCTCAAAGAATTGCTCCTGGTGCGGTGGGAGCGCTACTTGATACAAGTGCCCGGTTGGTTCGGTATAACCTTGGCACGCCGCATCCCAGAACATAAGGCTGGTCGCCTTGAGAGTTCCAGCATTGCCGCCTGCCGGTTGCGGTGGTGCAGGTTGCGGTTGCCGTTGCGGGGCCGGGCGCTGTAGTATAAGTGGGGGCGGCCGATTTGTCATAGGAGCGGGTGGCATGGGTGGCCGCGGTGCAGCAATGACACGGCGACGCTTAGGCTGTGGAGAAGCGTACGCTTCCGGGCTATGTGAAGGCGCCCCCTCGGTGGAGGGTCCAGCTTCAGCCCACGAGGCACAGTAGCCGTCAATAACGGCCATGTCTTTTCCACGCCGAGCCGGTTTTGGCGGGTGTCGGGAAGCAGGTTCCTTTCCTTTGCGTGGTTGCGCCTGCGGTTCCGGTACCTTTCCTTGGTAAGCAGGCTCCTTTCCTTTGCGCGATTGCACCTGTGGTGGTGCCTCCGCCTGGTATCGAGGGACCGCGGCGTACTCATCGTCGGATGGGTCGCGGATGTCGTTACCTGGCAGTGGAGAAATGGGGGCGTTTTCCCCATCCGAGTCGCTGCCAAACAAGTCATCCAACATATTTTGATCCATGTTTATGGTTTCATCCTCGATACCAGTAACCTGAAATAGTATACAAAAATTAACATTGCAGTAGATAACTGTATACGTATAGATGCCTGAGTAGTTATATATGCATAGTTAATTTAGGTAAGTTTATATTTTACGTACTTGTAGGTGTACGTATGGTATGTGTATAATACGCATATACGCATATATATAAGGTATTGTGTGCGGATATATGCACGTATAGGCGGCTTGGCGTACATAAGTATATATAGGCGTGTGTACCTATGTGGCCTATTATGTTTAATTACAGAATTGAGTGATGACATGTTATCTACATAATATACAGCCAGGAAGGATACGTTCTGTTACTATATATATGTTTATGTATACATATGTCCGGTTTGAGAAGTATATATATAGTTGTTGATTCGTCGTAGTATACGATCAAATGTAATATATATAGATGTATGCATATATTCTGATAAAGCACTACCGCTATTGGGATTACTGCCTCTACTGGGAAAATGTACCGTGTGGTCAGATATGCCGTATGGGTATTGGCAGAAATTCGTCGTGTTGTATTTCTGTCTTGTTGTTGCTTAAGATTTGATCGGCTACTG
>JASAND010019160.1:0-45281 GCA_030248195.1 Trissonchulus latispiculum
AACATTATGATAGCAATATCAACTTTTTTTATACCACAGGGCCGATGAAGAAGAAAGACAAAATCAAGCAAAATTTGGAGACCAAAATCGAAAACTGTCTGTCGATTTTCATGTTTTAGCGTGATTAAAATGCTGGACCAAATCCACAAAAGAAAGTCCAACGAGGAAATGGAACGGCGGTGCAGCCTGCTAAAAGCTGGCCCCATGTGTCTCCTGAGACGACCCAGCCAAAAGCGAAGATTCTCGATTCCGACAAGCGTGTCAGCCACGTCAACCTCCAAAAAAGAAACTGTTACTACGAAATCCAGCAAGACTGGAAAAAGTCAGACTTCGGACATATCTAATGTCACTGCGAAGAGTAGCATGTAACTGTCTGAAAGAAAAGCCACATTTAGACCCGCAAGGAAGATATTACCAAGAGTGCATAATTGCACTATATATAGAAGAAGAGTAAGCCACTAGAGGGCTCCTCTTCTTGGCATTGCGTAACGGTGCTCCGACCACAATAAGCGAATGTTCCCCCGTTTGGTGGGGGGTAGACAAACATACCCCCTCCCCGTTTGGTGGGGGGGTAGCAGAAAAGAGGTCCCCGTTTGGTGGGGGGTAGCCAACAGCCAATCAGATTGCAGAGACCCCCTCCCCGTTTGGGTGGGGGGGTAGAGCAGAGGATTACGGTAGTTTTTGTTCTATTTGAAAAGGGTCCCCGTTTGGTGGGGTGGTATGCGAAAGGGGTCCCCGTTTGGTGGGGGGGTATGCAAAAGGGGTCCCCGTTTGGTGGGGGGGGGGGTAGGCAAAAGAGGTCCCCGTTTGGGGGGGGGTCGCCAACCGCAAATCATATTCAGCCAATTTCCGCCTGACTTGGCGACCCCCCTCTCCAAACGGGCACCCCCTTCTGCCTACCCTCCCCCCCCACCAAACGGGGACCCCTTTTGCATACCCCCCCACCAAACGGGGACCCCTTTTGCATACCCCCCCCCCCACCAAACGGGGAGGGGGTATGCCTGTCGACCCCCCCACCAAACCGGGGAAAATTCGCGTATTGTGGTCGGAGCACCGTTACGCAATGCCAAGAAGAGAAGCCCTCTAGTGGCTTACTCTTCTTCTAATATATAGTGCAATTATGCACTCTTGATATTACAGTAACCGCTCTTGTCAAGTCTTAAACAACAAATGAATGACAAAATACCTAATGGCAAATATGAATTTATTTGTGACAGAGTTAATTTACCAGCAGTTTTAAATTTAGGGTTGTTAGCTTAGCTTACTGGGAAAATATCTTATTACTTTAACCAAAATAATTTTAATAACAACGAAATTATCAACAATTATAACAAAAACAGTTTTGAGAAAAGAAAAATTATGCAAAACTGGAATGTCAGTGGAGATAAAATTCAACAGATTAACAGATTATCAGTTTTCTATTTTCTGATGACCCGATTTTTCGCCACATCCATGCTAACCCGCCCACTGAGAACCAGATCCAGGGACTTCGGAAATATCCGGTGCTCCGCCTGGTGCATTCGAGTCAAAAGAGTATCTTCGGTATCACCCGGTTCAATGCGAACAGCTTCTTGTTCGATGATGGCACCAGCGTCCACTTCAGGCTACAACACAGACAGTGACAAAAATAATAAAATTTAAAAATACAGAATAAGCAATATCAATTTTTTCAGGAATTATAGTGAAACTGTATTTTCACTAATATTGAAGTATGAAAATTTCACGAAAAAAATGGAAATCCGGATTACCACAACAAAGTGAACAGTACAACCCGTGAGAACGGCCCCAGCTTCCAGAGCATCCTTCACAGCATGAGCCCCTCTAAAGGACGGCAGCAGAGAAGGATGAATATTGATCATTTTTCCCAGCCACTTTTGGCAAAATTCGGCTAAAAAGGAGAAAACCAATTCAGACAAAAACAACTAGATAACTGCACTAAAAAGCATATTGCAAATTAGTACGTACGTATACTAATTTGAAAAACAAATTGTATTATTGCAAATTGCAAGTTGCAAATTAGTGCACTAATCTAGACTAGGAAAAACCAAAACGCACAAAATATGCACAGAAAGCTGTACCCGTCAAAATCCTCATAAATCCAGCCAAGCAAACAAATTGAATCCGATGACTTCCCAGTACTTGATGCAATTCGCGATCATATGCAGCGCGATCCGGAAACTTAGACTTATCAGTATGGTCAATTATCTAAACAATATGTTGAAAATGTCTGAATGACGAACACAAAAGTAAAAATTAAATAAGCATAGAAACAGAAATCGCCAACGCAAAAATTAAAAGGTAAATATACTATACCTCATAAGGAATGCCGGCTTTTTAAGCTCGAGTCAGACCATAAGCACTGGCCACATTTGATACTACCAAAGAAATTTGACCTTTACAGTTCGAATGACCAACGCAATGGTCAATAAGGGCTTGCAGATTGCTTCCTGAAATAAATCCTGTAAATCATAATGTTGTGATAAAAAGTATATATAAAAATTTAAACTACTGCCATTTTCAAATCTTAATTTCCAATTGAAAAGTGATATAGTTTTCACGCAGACAGATAAGTACTGCTTGCTACAAAATACTCCTTTAATTAATAAATGGCCAAACAAGGAAAATCAGTAACGGTCAAAGTCACAGTCCCACAACAGGTTTTATTTTAGTTCGGGCACTTTCACGTTCTGGCATTACTTGACTTTTGCTTGGTTCTCTTCTCCGCGATTCACTTGCAAAAGATAGACAAGAAGCGAGGAAACAATGATCAAGAATAGAATACGTAATAAGCCAAGCCAACTCAGAGTACGGTTATTTCAGTCACCCACACGGAAATCTGCGCTGTCTTTTAGCAACACACGTTGTCCCACCCTCGCATATTTGTAGCGACTAAGTTGGCGGAAAGCTACAAATACCCGCTCGGACAGCAAAGAGTAAAACTAGGCTACAAAAAGAGTATGATAGGGTCAAGAGTACGTAATACATAACACATGAAAGTATGACAAGCGTCATACTTTATCCAATGTAAGCGTTACACATTCTCTCCAAGCTAAAGGCTACCTTTCAATAGCGGTCGAATTTGCTTGATTCAGTGGGACCAATTCGTGAGGGATGGCCCGTTAGCGTGCAGAGGATGTGTAACGATTACATTACGTGGAGTGTGGCGCTTATCTTGTCATACTCTTTCTGTTTTATGTAGAAGGTATGGTCGATCGTCAAACAAGACTTGAAGGAGCTTAGAACAGGTTGAAAGTTGAACAAGTTGGATGGGGCTAGAATCAGTGTGACCTGAGACTGTTTTAAGTTGCACTCGCTTTTGGAGTCTATATTAATGCTGGCTTACTTAGTGGACTTATGGCTTTTACCTGATCCAGAAATCAGGACGGCAATGCGAACTTTCTCAACAGAAGTTCCATTTTGAGCAGCTGATTCGAAACCATGCTTCAATGCCAAATCAAGACCGCTGAGTTGGACCTGAGGGACATTATCTGCAATAACAAAACAGAGATTCAGATCAAAACAGCCATTTCTGAACAATTAGAACTATATACATGCATACTTTAATTACTTGTTTGAAGCCGACAAAAATTGTATCTATGTTTTCGTGGCGTCGTTTCATCTGTATTGATAGACGATTGACCCTTTCTTGCCAAAGGCCAGTCATCTGCCAATACCCACAAAAGCAGAGTAATGTAGAAATAATGCCGAAAATAAATTCAAAATCTGACCAACATTTAATAATAGCATTTCCCGTCTCATGAACTTTACGATCAAGATGTCAATATGGTTTGTTTAAACTGGACTAACTGCTGCGGCAAATAAAATTATTAGTTATTTCTATATCAGTGGACAGCTACAGACACTCTCTGCTGAGCGGTATAAGTAATTTTTTGATTGTGCGTTGCACAAAAAAGATTAAAATGTTAAAACAATTTAAAAATTTACAAATTTTGATAGCCTTTTTTCGATTAATTTAACGATAAAACAACAAGTTAACAATAACAAATGCTTAACACAGCTAAAAAGGCACGTTTAGGGCTTCCGAACAACATATATACATATCATTTCCTAGCACTCAGTAGCCAGCTGCAAAGTAGGCTTGACCATTGTACACACCTTATGATGATAAAGATCAAGAGAGATTCGACATACTAATTCGATACTAATATTAACTAATTCGACCATACCGATTTAATATGACAGAAAGAATGCAGCTCTTCCTATTATAAACTTTTAATCTGAGTAATTTCCGGCTTTACTCCAATCATTATAGTATCTATTGTTAGCATTACTGCAGTGCCTAAAGAAAAGCGCAGACAAGGCTACGTACGTATTTACTAACCTTGCCTGGTAACCACGTGTCCAATTTTAACGGGAGATTCATCCTTTAAGGCAGACATGATCTCTTCAGCAATGGAAGGATCCGTTACCAGGACCATGCCCAGACCGCAGTTAAAGGTACGAGCCATCTCAGTGGGCTCAACGGGGCCGGCCCGATGCAGCCATTTAAAGATCTGAAAACCAATGTTAACTCACACACAGAAGCAATAAAATAGAATGCTACAACAAATTAACAAAACTAATTATGATAACCAATAAATATAATAAATAATTAATCCCAAATCTCTAATCGGGCAAATTAGGTATTGGAGAGATTTTGTTTGTGACAGAATGGAGCTAAAACCCCAGACACTGTATCCACAGGCATATACAGGATTTTGAAAAGAAGGGGACCCTACTCGAAAGGGGGGATTGGACTTGATTTTTTCAAAAAATAGCCAAAAATTTTAAAAAATTTACGAAAGAGGGGGATCCGGACCCCCTGCACCCACCCCCGGATATGCCCCTGATGGTATCAAAAACCAGCTTACAGGCGGAATGGTCCAACTCTCAGCACTTAGTATCACAGCCAAATTTGAGGGCAAAATTCTGGGAATATTCTCCAGTAGACCGCCACCAGTGATATGCGCTGCCCCCAGAATCTTTCCGGAGCGAAGCAGCGGGAGCAAAGACTTGACATAGATTCGAGTCGGCGTGAGAAGTTCGTCAGCTGAAAAAGCATAAAAATAAATCTAACGAAACCAGAAGGTTCTTTTGCGCTTTTCCCACGGCCTCAACTTTGGATTATTTGAACAATAACTTTGAAATTTTGTATGAGCGCATACTGGAGGCTAATGACTAAAAACAATTTGAAAAATTTTAAAATTAAAAAAAATTTAAATTTTATTTGGTAGGAGTGGACCAAAGGGAGACCGAAAGATTTTTAAAAAATTTGCTGAAAACTTGCATACAGTAGTTTTGTGCGCTGAGCACGAATCTGAAATCCGTTTTTCAATTCAGCTTTCCGTTATTTCATTACAAGCTTACATGTTAAGCTTACAACTTTACCAAAATAAATTTCTAAATTTTTTGTTTTTCAATTCATCCATCAGCCTCCAGTATGCCCACATACACAATTTTAAAGTTATTGGTCAAAAAAATCAAAAGTTAGGACTGGGGGAGGAAAGCGCAAAAAATCCAGCAGAAAAACGACTACGATTACTGAAAACTAAAATAATATTCCAAAACTAATTTAGACACAAGTCACGGTAGAGCACAACTTTCCTTCAAACAGTGCATTCGAAACGCCAGATTATCGAATGCTTCAAAAATAAAGAAGTAACAAAAGAAGTAAGTAAGTAAATAATGTCTTTAGGAAAAGCTTAACCCAAACACTTGCAGCATCAGCAGGCTAGGTTTCGGCAAAACCTAACTGAAATCAGCTAGCAACCTAACTTTACGGTTTCATTTACAACTGTTTTTCAGGTTAATGCATGGAGGACCACGAAACACTCATAGCTGAAAAACAGCATTCAATACCGAGAATTGCCTACAAGTGAGTTTTAAAAAACTTTTAAAAAGCTTTGTTTGTTCAACATCTGTCCTCGTTTTAACTTAGAAACGACGAAACTGAAATTTGAAAGAGAACAGCCAGAGAATCACATATCCCTCTCTTACAAAGAACTGGAAAATATTTAATAAAAATCTCACCAAAACGAGTTTTGTCAACTATTATGAACAAAGACACATTTTTTGGAAAATAAAAGATCATAGGTTAACAGGGGCAAGAGTAACAGCAAGAGTGGGAAGCTATTCCTTGGAGGGAGGGAAGCGTTCCTAGCAGAAATTGCCTGCGAGTTGCTCGGCACATTAAGGGGGGGGGCTGATTTCATTTTTCGACTTCTGGGGTACCATTGCCCAAAAAAGGCGTTTTTGGCAATTTTTGAGGATTAAAGTTGATATAAAAAATTTTTCACGCGGCAGAATTTCTTGCCATTTGGTACAAATGAGTACTCCTATAGGGCCTCCTTTTATGCCAAATTACAGCCTTATAGCTGGCACCAGTAATAAAATTTTCCTTTCGTTAGCCAAAAATTTTTAAATTTTTGCCGAAACATCGACTTTGAAGAGTAATTCCCTTAGATACAGATAAGATACAGACGTCTAGTATTTTTCTGCAGGTAGGGGCATTATGTACCAAATCATATTGGTAAATGGCAGCTTTGAAGCTTGTGCCTAGCAGTCAGCAGAGAATTTCATTAATTAAGTTGGTAGTTGTGAAAAAGGGGGTCGGGCACATAAACGCGATGGCTGCACATTGTTGGAAGGCAGCTAAGATCTCAGTACCCGATATTTTTTGATCACACCCATGCTCTATATCCTCGCCAAAAGTAGGCCAATCGGACAAAGTCGGGGCAAGTCGATTTTAGTAGCCCCCCTTAAGGCCGAAATCTCGGGGGGGGAGGGTATTATATACATTCTCTTGAGCTCCCCTCCAGCCCCGACAAGGCACAAACCATTCCGCCGTCAGGGGCAGAAGGTAATTAAGGAAAAATTGAATAGGGGTAAGCAAATTTTAAATAGTTTCGGCGTTCGCCGGAAGTTATTCCTTAATTTTGTTACTTTTTCATAAAAATTGGACGTCCAAATTTGGAAACTTTATTAAAAGATTAAAGTTTCGCTGCAAGCTGCTTAAAAATCGCGTTTTGCTACAAATTTTAAATTTATTGGTATATTACTATTAACGCCAATGTTGGGACAAATTAAATTAAATTTTGCTTATAATATTTGAAACCTTAAACTAAAGAATTTTTTAATATTTTAGTTTTAGGATATGACACATCCAATACCCATTTGGAGCCTACCCCAAGTTGACGATGAATTCCAAGGACAAGATTGTGTTAATTGGATTTCGTGCTGATCCAAGATTTTTCTAACCAGACTGAATCCATTACTGTGCAGCCCTGATGAGGGCAGTCCAATCACTACATTTCCTGGATTTATTCTGAAACACCAGGAACAAGTGACAAAGCCTAGATTAGACTAAAAACTGTAAACAAAAACAAACATAGCATGGGCAGACAGAAGCAAGTATTTTTGGACTTGAGAGTCCAATTCCGAAAGCGCCAATGTTTGGTGGCGCTGGTGCCATGAGAGTAACTGGAATAATATGCTGGTTTGGTCCGGACATAATATGCGGGAAGTAAATTTCGGAAGGGAAAGGAGGATTTTATCGTTTTTCCCGAAGTTTGACGAAACCAAGGGGATAAGCAACAAGTCTGAAAAGGTGAGGATTACTTCTACAGGAGAGATGGATGCAAATTCCCCAAAAGCACACATAACGGGCTGGTTTTCAACATCTTCATTGTAAATCTTGTGATGTGCTGACCAGAGGAATCGAAAACATTAAGACTGATTGATGCCAAAGTGCCCTCATACAGCTTTTGAAGCGGGAACGCACGAACCAAAACAACTAACCAGCAAATTAATGTATCATAAAATGACGGATGATGTTTCGGCTCCGCATTAGTCTGCCGATAGCTGAGGAAATACCGGTCTGTTGTGAACTTTATTCCAACAAAATTAACAGCTACAAAAAGTCAGACTAGAGGGCACACCATCATCAAAAGGATTTTCAAACAAGGAAATGGTAGAGAAATAGTTTACTGATCAACTAAGGGAAGATGTGGATGATCTCGTTCCATCGCACCCACAATAAATCCGGCTAGATCATACTCAGACCCTTGATAGAAGCAACCCGGCATTTCCGCTGTTTCACCACCTACAAAATGCAACAGTAATACTTCATTAATACATTAGTTAATTAATGCTACTTAGCGTCAAGTGGTCAGCGAGTGAACGCACCTAACTTGTATGACTGTGTCTGTAGCACATCTTAATGGATGCTTTCATCTTTGTTCCGTATAGAAAGAAACCCCAGTTTTCTCGAGTAGCATCCAAAAACGCCATATACAGGCAATAGACTAATACTCCTCAGTAACATGTCCAAACTCTCTTTTCTTATCCTTTCTTCCTTTGATTAATTAACTCCCAACAACAAACATAAATGCCTGTAAAAAACATTTGTGCTTCACAAACACTGGCGGCCTCACTGTTGCGAAGTTGACCATTTTAAATGACGACTGTCCAAATCTGATAGGGAAATGGTTTGACGTGGAAGAGCAAATAAAGAAATATGCAGGATTACTACAAACAATGAAACTTTTTAGCACTTTAATACCCTAAGCACACCTAGGCTCAAGCATAAATGGAAAAACGTTCGTTAGTGGGTTATTAGGAGTCGAACCCCAAATGAATTAATAATCAGTCAACTAATTAACTGACCAACTAAGGCACAGCCAGCCTGTCGGCAGCCGGCCACAATGCCTCGGATCACGTGACTGGCCACAAAGGAATCTAGGTGACCAGTGGCATAGTAGTCCAGAAAGAGCAAAGGTTCGGCTCCATGCACCAGGACATCGTTGGCGCACATGGCTACCAAATCGATGCCTACAGTGTCGTGTCGGTTTGCTGCGGCAGCAAGCTAGAAGCAAAAAATTAAAATGGATTCGCACAGGTTTAAGGTCGTTTAACCGTTTCTGGTTACGTTCGTTTTTTTAGCTACAAGTCTTCACATACAGACAAGCGTTTAAGTAAACTTTGGATAAGAAGAAATTTCCAAGTGTTAAGTTTTCAAATTTCGAATTTGGGCTCCAAATAGACGGGAAACTCCATTTAGAGGGAAAGAAAATCTTTAGAAACATCCTAGAATCACAGGCAAAGCTTATGTAATATCCTATCAACCTCTAAAATATAAACACGTATTCTTCTAAGTTTAAATAAATATCATGCGTACTTTTAGCTTCGTGCCGACTCCATCCGTTCCTACAACAATAATCGGATCTTTGTAGCCAGCTGAGCGGAAATCGCAAGCGGCTCCGAAACCACCCAAGGAAACGGCAGCGCCGGGTCGTGACGTGCTCTGACAGAGGGACTTGATGTCCTCCACAAACGTGTTTCCAGCCGACACATTGACGCCAGCATCTGAGTAAAACATGGTTTTTCTACAGGAAAAGGAACAAGGAAAAAACTAGAATTACACTCAACTCAAAAATAGGGAAATACTGCCCGAATTTTCTTTTAGCAAGATTGAACAGATACGAGCATTCCTTACTGATTAAGCATTGTTATGGTAGCAAAATGCTTTGAAATTCTAACCAACTCAAACGACTAAATTTTAGGAAGCATCTTTGCATGAATAAATTGACAGCGTTACAAAATTGATGCAATCATCAAAGAAGTACAGGTAATTAATCACAAGGTAATACAGGTTACAGAACAGTGTAAGTGTAACTACGTACTCATTTTTTCCAAACTTTTATCAGATACTTTTATACTGCAACCAATCAACAATTATTATCACAAAAAACAAGCATTGGAAAAGCAATATGAGTTTGCAGCTGACAGCAAAGAAAGAAATTCATACTTTCCAGTGGCGTGCCTTAGAATAGCTCGCTGTCCAATGTCACGTCGATAGAAGGAGCCTTGAAATCGGACCAGGCCCGCAGCTTCAGTTGCTCGACGAGCAGCCTCAGCTAGGTTGTCAGCCAGTGCCACAACATTGAGCACTCGACCGCCACTGGTAACCAAGCCACTGGAACTCAGCGCCGTACCAGCATGATAAAGCTGGATGGCACTGGGCACCGAATCTAAGCCTGAAACAATAACATACTGGTAGCTGCACTATAGTAGGACCAAAAAATGTGGGAACAAACTTCGACCGTTTATAGCAGATTAACCATTGGAGTAACTTTGGAGTAAACCCCAACAATGTATATATTTTTAGAATCCTCAGGGACCCGAGATTTCGAAAATCCGGAAAAATCCGGAATTCCGGATTTCATTCACGGAAAATCTAAAATTTTTAGTCTTTCGCCCAATTTTAATCGCAATCTAAATTTTGTTTTCAGGATCGAATAGAGCTGATCCCGCTGCATATTTTAGCTCGCAGAAATTTTTCACGAAAACGCACCCAATTTCCGGAATTCCGGGTTATCAAAATTTCCGGATTTTGAAAATTTCCTCCAATACCCACGAGATGGGTATCATTTGAAAGCTCTTATCGAGCTGAATAACTTTTGTAATAGAATGAACTCTTGAAAATGCACACAATTCACGGAATTCGAGAAAACCGGATTTTTCGGATTTTAAAAGTTTTCTCCAATACCCCACAATATGGGTATCATTCGAAAGCTCTTGATGAGCTGAACAAATCTTGTAATAGAACCAATGTCTGAAAATGCACCCAATTTCAGAAATTCACAAATTCAGGATTCCACTTTAGCTTGGAAGGTATTAGCTAATTCCGAGAACTGGGCTCATTTCTGCGAACCTGATTCTATTACAAGATTTGTTCAGCTGATTAAGAGCTTTCGAATGATACCCATCTCGTGGGTATTGGAGGAAATTTTTAAAATCCAGAATTTTGAAAATCCGGAATTCCGGAAATTGGGTGCATTTTCGTGAAAAATTTCTAGGAGCAGAAATATGCAGCGGGACCAGCTCTATTCGATCCTGAAAACAAAATTTTGATTGCGATAAAAATTGGGCGAAAAATTAAAAAGTTTTGACTTTCCGTGAATGAAACCCGCAATTCCGAATTTTTGAGAATTTTCGAAATCTCGAATTCCTGAGGATTCTAAAAATATATACATTGTTGGGGTTTACTCCAAAGGTTAATCTGCTATAAACGGTCGAAGTTTGTACACACATTTTTTGGTCGTACTATACGTAGAAACATTTAGTTCGTAGGAATGTTTCGAAGTAAAAAGTAAAAGGAAAACCCATGGTCACTGATGACTAATTTCTTTGTCGAGTTGCTGCGATATGCAAGCCGCTGTCTTTACACTAATCCGACCTGCGAATCCTAACATAACAACTTACAACCTGTGGAAAGCGTGAAGAAAATTCACAGTACCCAGAAGGGTTTTCTTAATAGCAGAATTACTTAGAGCAGTTTATTTCTAAAACTTGACATAATCCTTCATTTGTAGCGACTAAGAAACCACTTACGTACGTGCATACATTAACATAGGGTCGGGTCCTGGGGGGGGCTTGTCATCAAAAAATTTTGAGGGAGCTTGTACCTTGAACAAAAATTTCAGGGGGCGCTTGTACCTCAAGAAAAAATTTGTAAAATGTTTCGAAAAATTAACGCTAATTTTATTAAAATTAGAAAATTTTTTGTCAAAATTTGCAAAAATTCTTCAGCTGTTTTTCCTGAAAAATTAAACATTTTAGCTAAAAAAACGGGTCTTTTCCAGATTACCCCCCCCCACCACTCAAAGTTCTTAAACTCGACCAAAAGAGCTGAAATTTGGTGTGGGTATGTTTTCGACCACGCTGAGTTCAAATATCGCAAAATTTTTCGATTTCGCGAAATTCGATTTTTTCGATTTCTAAGGGGGGAACCAAGGGTAACCGAAAATTTTTTTGTCTTCGATTTTGCTGAAAAGTTATATATGGGGGTTTTCTGGGTCGCTGAACACGAATCTGAAGTCCGTTTTTCGATTCAGCTTTTCGTTAGCTCAGCATAAGCTTACAACTTAAGCTTACAACTTTAGCTTATATCAAGCTAACGAAAAGCTGAATCGAAAAACGGACTTCAGATTCGTGTTCTGCGGCCCAGAAAACCCCTATATACAACTTTTCAGCAAAATCAAAGACAAAAAATTTTTCGGTTACCCTTGGTCCCCCCTTAGAAATCGAAAAAAAATCGAGTTTCGCGAAATCGAAAAATTTTGCGATATTTGAACTCAGCGTGGTCGAAAACATACCCACACCAAATTTCAGCTCATTTGGTCCAGTTTTAAGAACTTTGAGTGGTGGGGGGGTAATCTGGAAAAGACCCAAAAAAACTCCGGCGAAGCCGGAAATTTTTTGAAATTTCACTGTAAAAAGTAATTTTTTCCGGCTGTATTTGGTTACCCATTGGCCATTTTTTCGTTACCCCTTGTCCCCGACGACGATAGGGCTTGTACTTTGTGCGGGTTGGGGGGCTTGGACCCCCCCCCCCAGACCCCCCCCGCTTTAACCTATGCGCACGGGGAGGTTAAGCAACACTGAAAGTTTTTCTTGTTGTTGTTACATTTTTCTGCAATCCACCGAAGCAAAAAACAGCTCATCCTATTAGAAAGAGCGAATTTGCAAACCCTCAATTGGTAATCCTTTGGGATAGGAACGGGGATAGCCTCCGCTCACAATCACCACTGACAGGGCAAAAGTCCCACTGGTCCAGCAAACGTTCAGCTGATCCAGGCGTCCTTGGCAACAAGCCAGCATGATCTCATAGATATCTGTTTCCAACAGCGGTAGGATGACCTGAAACAGCAGAAAACACAAAATAATCATAAAAATTTTAAACATCAAAAAACCAAATTTCAGAAAAGTAGGAGGGAATAATCTTTATAGAAAGGAGTTTCCGACAGAGAAAAGGAAACTGACCTTTTTATGAACTCACCAGGCCTGAGTTAGGGGGATTTCATTCTTCAAAATCCCAATTAACTTCACTAAACCGAGTTTTTTCCGCTTACCGAAATTGTGGCAAAAGCTGGAACTATGGGTTCAGTCACCTCGCCAAAATATATTTTGTAAGCAAGTCTGCGGTAGGTAACTGCATAAATTTGATATTTTGTGAAAACTAGTTTAAAATAAACAACAGTTAACATGGAACATAATTGGAATCTTTGATTACTTGAGTTTCTGGATCACCAAATCGACAGTTAAACTCCAAGACTTTGGGTCCATCTTTAGTAAGCATCAAGCCAGCATAAAGAACGCCTATAATAAGCAGGAATCCTATCTAATACAAAGTTTTTTGAAAATAAATGAGCTCGTTTCTGAAATAGATAGAAATTTCTGCATAAATACAAAACAAATCAAAATTAGACTATACAAAAGTATAAATTACCAACCCTGATATTGTACTCCTTCAGATGCTAGTTGCTGTATTGTTTTCAACAAAATCTTCTTTTCAATAAATTCTAAATCTTTGTTGGACAAAATCTAAAAACAAAATGAAAGCAGAAAATGGTGCAACGCCAACAAAAACAAAACGGCTGACTTCGATATGTAGTATAACACTAAAGCATGACCAGCGAACTAAAATAATCACTTAAGAAATCACCAACATTGTTCTGTTTTTCTGTCTAACTACAGGATAAATACTTAAGATTTGAATTATTTTAATTAAAAAATCTAAATAATTTAAAAATCAAATGTACACAAACATACCTGTCCCACAGGACAGTAAGCACCCATGCCGCCTGTATTTTCACCCAGGTCTCCATCAAGGAGGCGTTTATGATCCTGAGCAGGCGGCATCACTTTTACACATTTACCGTCAGTGAAACAAAGTAGCTAGAAAATGGAAAACGTGCAGTGAGCGAAAACTAAACATCTGCAGTTTCTCTCACCAGTTTTAATCTGTGTTTAATGTCAAAAATAAAAAGTAATTTCATTTCATTTAGGTTTCAAATAGTCAAAACGTTGAACTAGTTAAGCAGCAAAATAATAAAAAGACCAGCTACAACTAGAGATGTATCCTTATGGACAGTAATGGGTTACGGCAGAAACAATGAAGAAGGTTCGCAGCCCAGAATATAAAAATTAAAACATCTGGCGGTATTGAACCAACCACTTTCATACAGTCGTCCTTAGCTTTCTCTGAAGTATGGCTAAAACTAACAAATTCCAGAATTAAAAAGGTTATCGTCTCCTTATCCTTAGAAGTAAGGCAATGACAGAGACCATTGATTTTAAAGATTAGACTACGATGGCTATCAGATTTATCGAAAAAATGACGCATACCGAGACTTCCTCTCCTTCCAGAAATTCTTCTATGACAACGGTATCACCGGCCGAACCGAAACGCTTATTCTATAAAAACAGAATTTGAAAGAAAAGAATCTGCATATATTGACATTGTGGCTACAAACGTCTTACAACAAATATAGCTGTTTCCTCCAAGCTCTACACAGTCAAATTGCTTCGGATTTTCAGACCATTCTATCGAAAGGCTTTGAAAACTTCAAATCCTAAAAATCATAGTCCTACTTCAAGACAATCCTTGACAGCATTTTTGGCTTCATCTTTGTTGGCTGCCACCACAACGCCTTTCCCCGCTGCCAGACCACTCGCCTTTACAACAAGTCTTTCACTGGGAGACCTAAAACAAAAAACAATACTTTAAAGTTTCTAAAACATTTATCTAAATTTATAATGTGTAATACACGTACGTAATCCAAAACCTTTATCAGACAGTCAGCATTGTCGGACATACTTCACTGGTGCAGCCCGAATGCTCTAGCTGGTTAAAAAGATTTGACATGACTAACAACAGTACAAACTAACCACAGTTCGAGATAAAGATATCAAAACCTTTTAGAAGATCTCAGAACCTCAGAGCCCATACTCAATGTTAACATCAACAGCAGATAATCACCTGTCAATATAGTCAATAGCTTTATCAAGATCAGAAAATACTTCAAAATCTGCAGTCGAAATGACATGTCTTTTCATAAAATTCTTGGCATAAAATTTGCTGGCCTAAAATTAGTAGCATATGAATAGTCAAAATTATGCTAACTTTATGTGTATTCATCACTTTGTCCACTAAAGGCTAAGTCGCTAAATTTATAAAGCAAAAATCGACAGACACCTTACAATTCTTGTATTTTTTGAAATACTGTAACTTAGATTCTACTTTAACACAGACATTTTCACATTAATTCTATACAATAAATTCTTATTCATTTTCAACAACTCAAACGTAATCGAATTACTTCTATCTGAGCAGCACACTTGGACGGGCCAAAGCAGGGGATTCCGGCGGATTTGAGCGAATCAGCCAATCCAGCAGCCAATGGATCCTCTGGTCCAATGCAGACCAGAGATACATTATGCTTATGACAGAAGGTTATCACTTCACCGTGCTCTGCGATGTCAATTGCTGAAAAAATAAATAAAAAATAAGCGAAATGCTAAAGTTATTAATCACAGTAAATAATCCAAATACGTATTTGAGAGCAACAAACAGCGACCACGGCTCAGTCCACGTTCACAAAACAGCAAGAGTTGATAAATATAAACGAATATTTTTTTCGGAAACAGTAAATACACAGACGGTTGCTATTGTAAAATACAGAAGCATATTTTAGCTGAACACAACACTTTTCTTTCTTGAAAAAATTTCCATGAAAATTTCAACGCGTCTGTGGATCAAGCTAGTGACAAAAAGTTAGTTTATTACCTATTATACTTCAAAGATTTGAAACATTATATAATTGTAAGTGACAGTTCAGATTACATGGAGAATCCCTTTTACGGTGTCAGTGGCAATCTCGTTTAACTTCACTCAAGCTTGATTTTCCCTCTTTTAGCTTTTTTCATAAAAAACCCTAAGTGTTTGCAAAAAATGTTTAAAAATTATGGCCATGCCAACTTACAAACATTCGAAGATTTTGACTCAGACGCAGTTCCCGCATTTCCAGGGGCAACGAGAATCTCATGAACCTTTGGACTTTTGGCCAAACTTCGACAGATGGCATGCTCTCTGCCTCCACCGCCAACAATCAAGACAGTGGACATAATTCAAATAAATAGAGCCAAAAATTCGTTTCAAATCTAATAATACAAAATCATAAGATGAAAATTAAAAATATACAACACTGAAGATAAAAAATTGAAACTACAAAAATCATAAGATGAAAATTAAAAATATACAACACTGAAGATAAAAAATTGAAACTACAAAAATCATAAGATGAAAAAATACTGAATGTTTAAAAAAGGGAATAATTGATTAGACTGAGAGATTTTTCAAATTTCAAAAAATACAAAGGTGAAGGTTGACAATTTCTAGGCGTGCGACACATTAAAAATCAGTGCTCTTAATCAAAAATAAAACGAAGCAATAAAGTGCAAAGATATTCCTCAGCGTTAAACTTTGTCATTTCTCACTTTCTTACTCACTCACAATTACAAACGGCTGTGAAAGCTAAACTAGACTACGATAAACCAGGAAGAGATACATCACCTGTGGCAAACACAAAATAAATATATAGGCTCTGCATTACGTATATATGGAAAATGAAATAACTGATATCACGTCAACATTATTGGAGAAATTATCTCCACCTTCAATAATTAACGGTTCATTTACTTCAATCTCGCTCTCGCGTAATGGTTTGACGTAATTTGTTATCAGAAATACCTACGTACACTACTATGACTCAACTTGAAAATGGGCCAATCTGAGGATGAGGAAATATATTTTCTTTACACTCACCCACCTCTCCCATGTCCAAAATATTTGATTTTGATAAAAGTTTCCGCCCGCCAGTGACCCAGAAAATCGCGGATCTTGTCTCGATTACCCCCCCCCCACCACTCAAAATCCTTAAAACTTGAACAAACGAGCTAAAATTTGGTATGAATATGTTTTCGACTACGCTGAGTTCAAATATCGCAAAATTTTTCGATTTAGTGAAATTCGATTTTTTTCGATTTCTAAGGGGGACCAAGAGAAACTGAAATTTTTTGTCTTCGATTTTGCTGAAAAGTTGTGTAAAGGTGTTTTCGGAGTCGCAGGACACGAATCTGGGGTCTTATCTCGATTACCCCCCACCACTCAAAATCCTTAAAACTTGACCAAATGAGCTAAAATTTACTATGGGTATGTTTTAGACTACGCTGAGTTCGAATATCACAAAATTTTTCGATTTCGCGAAATTCGATTTTTTTTCGATTTCCAAAGGAATCGAAAAACGGACGTCAGAAAACGGACCCCGAAAACCCCTATATACAACTTTTCAGCAAAATCGAAGACAAAAAATTTTTCGGTTTCCCTTGGTCCCCTCTTAGAAATCGAAAAAAATCGACTTTCGCGAAATGGAAAAATTTTTCTATATTTGAACTCAGCGTAGTCGAAGACATACCCATACCAAATTTTAGCTCATTTGGACACCTTTTAAGGATTTTGAGTGGTGGGGGGTAATCGAGAAAAGACCCGAAAATCGCTATATTTTCAAGAAAATTACCTTCGTGCCCAGATTACTCAAAACTTGATTAAATGAGCTGAAAATTGGTATGGTGTGTTTTCGACCACGCGAGTTCAAATGCTGTAAAAGCTTTCAATTTCGCGTTTTTTCGATTCATAACGGGGAAACCAGGGATAATTGAAAAATTTTGTCTTTGATTTTGCTGAAAAGTTGTATTATATTAGTGATGTGGATCGGATCGGATCGGCAGCTAAAAATTTAACCGATCCGATCCAGCAAAATTATTCGTCGATCCTATCCGATCCGATCCGATCCGGGTTCTGGATCGGTCGATCCGATCCGGGTTCAGGATCAGTCGATCCGATCCGATCCGGCGATTCGAACTGATTTCTTCAAAAAGCTAAGTGGAACTAGATCTAAAGTCGGTTTTTGCCTTGTCAAACTTATCTTACACGCTGTAGTTTCACTAAAATTTATCCTTCCGAAATACTAAAGTGTAATTGTGTAAAATTATATAGATTAAGCAAATGAAGTAAAATTACTCAAATTAATGAGGCAGATGATGGTCGCGGCCTGCCTACTAACATAATACAAATTTAACATTATCAATTTAAAATAATACAAATTAACATATCAGTTAAAAACTATAGTTTTGAGATTTAATTCATTTGAATAAAATTTATTAACTTGATGTTCCAGACACCGAAATTGAAGTTGCAATTATTTGGATCTTCGATCAAATTAACATTTTTTCTCGGAAACTGAATCTGAAGCTTGTACAGCGAAAACAGGCTAAAAGCTTTTTAAAACATTGCGGGAAGTAAATTTTGTAGGAACACTGAGTTTGACTCCTTCGGGTTTTGGAATAAAATCACAAAGAGTCCAACCACAAAACTTCACTCCGAAATTCTGACAACAGTAAGCAACATTAATTACAGAGTTATACATTAATTCATTTATTAATTCATTACTACAGCATACTAACAGCGGGTCTTGCTTCTGTACTTCGATGCCAGATGACAGATGCATTGCATAAAGTTATATAGGTAGTATGTAAAAGTATTGGATTGCTGTAATAAGTTGTTACTTGTTAGCTGCTGAATGCTAAGCTTGAGAGACTCAAAACCAAAAAACAAGTTTGGTTGCTAGAAGGAAAATATTGGACTAACAACGTAAGCACCAAACAGTGCAGTGATCGAAGTCAAGTTCAATCACAAATATGCGCTGGGTGCGGTTTAATTTTATGTGATATTGGGTATCAGGTCGGATCGCCGATCCGCCAGATTCAAGCGATCCGATCCGGACCGATCCAGCAGGTCTACCGATCCGATCCGACCTCCGGATCGCGGATCGGATCGATTTTGCCGATCCGATCCATATCACTATACGTCTACTTTCATCAGTCAGAATCGTATTAGTCAGAATTTCATTAGTCAGAATTTCGTTAGTTAGAATTTCATTAGTCAAAATTTAAATTTTGAAATAATATAAAATGAACTTTCATTTGTCAGAATTTCATATGTCAGAATTTCATTAGTCAGAATTTCATTAGTCATAATTTCTTAAGTCAGAATTTTATTTTTCTAGTTTCTTTAAAATATTGCACGTTGCTGCAAAATCTTAGGGCCTTTCCCGATAAAGTAGGGGAGAGTAGAGAAGAGCACAGCTAATATCAACTCTTTTGTAGCTCTTAACTCTTCCCCAAAAAGAACATTGATGATTTGCGCCATACCAAGAGTATAATCCAACAGTTATTAAGTGCTCTTGGCCATTCTGATTCATTTAGAATTCGAACGAAACAGCCTATCTTCATTTCCTGTCTATAAAACGTAGGTAGGTGTACGCGGAACCAACGCAGTTGTTGGGGGGGAACCCTTTTGAAAAGAAGGCTTTGGTCGTTGCTCGTGGTAGAGCCAAGACACATATATTTGTGTCAACTAGAAATCATTTTATAAAATTATCATCAAGATCAGCCATCTTGTTACACTTTGCGCCAGAAAGAACAGTGCTTTTTTGCAAAATTCTGACAAACGAAATTCTGACTAATGAAATTCTGACTAATGAAATTCCGACTTATGAAATTCTGACAAATGAAAGTTCAACTTATATTATTTCAAAAACCTAAATTCTGACTAATGAAATTCTGACTAATGAAAGTTTGAAAAGTTAGTTTCTGACTAATGAAATTCTGACATATGAAATTCTGACTACTGAAGATAAACTATATAACCTCACTATATTATATACCGTGGTTTTCGGGGTCGCAGAACACGAATCTCAAGTCCGTTTTTTGATTCAGCTTTTTGTAAGCTCAGTATGGGCTTATATCTTCAACTTACAACGTTAGCTCACAGCACTGCCCAATCTGCATACGTCAGCGCTTAAACCCTTAACTGCGTATTGAACTGAATGGGTTCAACGTTCAAATCAAACAGGCGGACACTAAATTTAGCAATTTACCACATATTTTACCAGATACCTATCTCCTAACAGACAATCTCATTGACTTGAATATTTTTCATTTTCATAAATGCTTAATATTACGTAAGTTGTCATTAATGTCCGTTGCATTGCTGAGCATAACATCGTGCCAAATAACAACCGTGAAGGAAGAAAGGACAGAGAAAAGGGTGTCTGCAAGTAGAATAGAGATAAATTTACTTTTAATAATGTATACTTAAGAGAAGCCAACCAACCACTACTAACTGCAGAATTTCTAATTACTTTAAAAGTGGCAGAAAATGGGGAGAGGTCAAGCGTCGATTAAACAAGAAAACATTGCCAATGATAGCACGACAGCGAAGACTTCAGGGGCCGATGTTATAAAGCGATTTAATCCGAAAAATCGTTAACTCGGATTAGAAACTCAAAAATGAATAGGTTAGAAATGGGGTAACCCCGAAAATAATCGGGTTAAATCCTTGCTAGTTGAGTCCGCTGATTGCATGAACTAATTGGGGTTAAAACCGGTTTCAACTCATACGATAACAGGATTAACCAAACCTAACCCGAAATATGCCTTATAATTCAGGGTTAACCAAATCCAAAAATTTCGGGGTTAACCCCAAAATGGACTTAACCCGGGGTAGCCTTGACCCCAGTTTTATAACATCGGCCCTTGAACCCGATATGTTTTTGACCGCCCTATCGTGTACTGTACATTTCATGGAAAAATAGCAGGACCAATGACGAAGTTGTCAAATTCAGCCCACATTTGCCCGCGCGGGCCGTGCGTGTAGCAAAATTCGGACAGCCTCGCCCCGCCGGTACCCGCAGCCCGCATACAACTCTGGTCCCGCTTTCCATGCAATGTACCGTGTATCTGTGCCAAAAGTAGCTAAATCGGACAAAGTCGGGGCAAACATTAGTATCCCCTTAAGTTTCTATCGTAGTATGGTTTGGTTTGCTTTGACAGGAACGCTAAACTTATTCGAACTAAGAACTTATTTAATCAGTAATACAAACCCAAGAATCCGAAGAAAAGCAATTATAGGAAGAGATTCCTTGAACAACAAGCCTACATTTATACAGCCTAAAATCAAGCAAGTTTACTGCAAAAAAGTAATAATCAACAATATCAGTGCATAAAAACAATCATACAAAAACTGTCAAAGTTGAATAAAAAACTAAGTTCTTGGCATCAATCTTTGTAGCTTCTTCTGAACATTTTGGAACCTGGACAGGAGGTCACGTGACCTAGTATGGGCCTGCAGTTCCACAATAAAAGCGGATGCGTAGTCCAAACAATCAGAAAGGGTCTTTGCTCTGAAATGAACAAACAACTAAATTAAGCTCGAAAAGAAAATAATACAAGAAATAAAAATGCTCCGCTGGATCATGAAAAAAGTAATATGGGTGATGGTGAGGTTGCAAAATCAAGAGAGGACTAGTCTTAAAAATGCTTAATATGGGGCTAGGTTCAAAAGAGGACAAGGTTGCGAGCGAATTAATATGGGCACAGCTTCGAACAACCCATATTCGCGGTTTGTAAATGTAAATTATTATGCATATCCACGATACATTTAGTTTATAGTTCATAAATAACCTACAGCTACGACATGCGTTCGAGCTTTATTCGAACTTTTATTTTAGCAAACGTTTTCTTCGATAAGTGCTTAATACTAACCAGCGCATTTTACGTAACCATTTATCCGGAAAATTTATATTCAAGAATAATTTAGGACTCTCCGACGATCTTCTATTTCCTCCTGACTTGGACCAATAGCTTTAGCATCATATCCTTAGATCTCTCCTAGTAGTAAAGCCAGCCGTAGTTCAACACAACAAAATGATGATAATTTACGTATATATTCCTAGCTAGTCTAACAGTGCATGCAAACAGCTATATTCAATGAGTACTCAACTGCTTAAATTTTTTATTGACTGACACTGATAGTTCTACGCTAAGACGGAACGTGAAATCCCGCGAATATGGGTTGTTCGGCGAAGCTGTGCCCATATTAATTCGCTCGCAACCTAGTCCTCTTCTATTTTTGAACCTAGCCCCATATTAAGCATTTTTAAGACTAGTCCTCTCTTGATTTTGCAACCTCACCATCACCCATATTACTTTTTTCATGCTCCAGCGGAGCATTTTCATTTCTTGTCCTTCTGTCAAAGGATCCCTTTCCAGCAATGCGGTAATGGATACAAAGGAGATTGAACAGCGCCGTGGGTAGAGCAGAAAACTGATTATATAAATATACAGTACCACTGAATTCTCACCTCTTCCCCAAAGACAAAGCCAGCAGCTGAAAAAAGTTTAATTATACCTGTCCAGTTTATTTATCAGGGAAGGATTATCCGCCAACGCATTCAAACAGTACAGTATCAGTTCAATCAGCACAATTTTTGAAGCTGCAGTGGCAAACCATTCAGAGCTCTAAAGAATATTTAAACAACTAGACATTAATTCAAACTAAACCACAAAACTGAATTGGAACACATGGGGGGGGGTTCACCCGATAGCGTGCAGAGGATGTAGCGAGCTCATAACACATAGCGTATGACCAGGGCGGCAGCTCACCCATGTTAAAATTAAAAGTGGCCATGGGAGCGGAATCTAAAAACAGTTCGAAGTTTAAAACAAACATGTAAATACACTGAGCGAGTGACCAGCGTTTGCGACCATATGGGGAAGTGTAAGAGGCGCTAATTCGTGGAGGAAGGGGATAGGCGAAAGCGTTGCAGAATATAGTTTACTCAGAAAGTATGCCTAGTGTCATACTCTTATAATACACTCTTGATATAAATGCGCTGAATGTTCTGAGTTCTTCTTCTTCACATACTTATTTCAGACAATTGTTCGTATTATTTTTGGTCGGGGCGGGGGGGGATGTTTGGGGCTTCGCAGTTACAAAGAAATAAGGGTACAACAAAAGGTTAAGGCTTGTGAATGAGTGCAAAAATCTACGCCCGCATCTTCATGTGCTTAGCGAGTGAGACGACTACACTCGCCTCGCCCTCATCAGCGACGTAGACCGCTGTAAGCGTACCGCCACATGGTTACAGCCAACCGACTCAGACGATTACACTATACACATCAAGACTCATGCGAAGACAATCGCTAAGAGAGTTGCAAGGATATATAAGGGCTGTCTAAACGTGCAACATCACGGAAGAAGGTTTCACAAACACAACTAGGCAAGAAAGTCAAAATAACATCGCAAAAACTTCAGATCAAACAACGAAATACACCTCAAAATACATAATGACATAAATACTGCCTAATAAGCAAATGGAATAGCCTTCAGGGCTACTAACTAGGACTAAATTTTCAGAAACAGGTTATAAGCAAAAATTCGTAAATAAAACGAGAAACTAAAATACTTTGTCTGCGCTAAAATCGACATTTTGAGTGTAGAACAAAATGAAAAACTAATATAATGGAAATGTTCTAATAAAAACAAGCAGCTCCTAACAGGACAAGGTATCATACATATCGTTATAAGTGCATTATTTACGAGAAATGGAAGATCATTTCGTGTATAGAAAAATCCTCAGATATTCTCTGTTGACAGGAGATCAATGTAATATAGCGCACCTTAGTTTTCCATTTAGCCCAAAGTGATTCCAGCAAAGAGGTCAAAGGAATTGAAATTTTAGTAGTCACATCCGCCAGCCAAGCCGTATTGAAATCCTCCTGACGCACAACATCTGACAAATAATCGATCAAGAAATCTGGAAAAGTAAAGACTTGTCCAAAACGACAACTCTAGAAACCACCGCCCCCCAAACACTACCACAGAACGCGTCAGAATTAGAATTTTGTTCCAGGGCATAACAACGAACTAAAGTCTAACCAAAAAATGTAAAAAGCTAAATTGTTTCCTTTGTATCTTAAAAACGCTTCAAGATAGCTACCATAGAGTATATATTTTCTGAACCGGACTGACGAGATCTTTCTTTTCTTAATTTTTTGAAATTTCCCGTGCTATTTCAAACGGCGCCGCTTTTATATGTACAGAAAGATTGGTACATGATACTACCGCGATTTTTTCAGGAAAACTTTCCCCTTGTCTGTAAGTCCTCCACACCAAATTTCAACTTTTTTGGTTGAAAATTGCGTGAGTTATTCCATTTTATCGATTTTATGAACCCTTTGATTTTTGTCGCTTTTTTCGGCTGACTGGCTCACTGGTGACTCGCTCAGTAGAAAAAATTTTTAATTAGATTTTCAGGACCTAATATTTTTTATAGATTTTGAGGCTTTGACCTGATATATGTGCTATTTCAAAATTTGACAGTAGAATTTTTCGAAAAATACCACTTTTTGACCCAAAATTTCGACATAGCGATTTTAGCAAAAGTGAGTAAAAATAGCATAATCATATAAAGTTCTATCTGAGGCGCATCAAAGATCAAAGACAGCAACATCAAAGACAGCCAAAACCCACATGAAATAAAAGAAATTGATTGAAAAATCATTGCAGACGCAATATAAGTTGTAGCCACGAAAACTTTATATCGTAGGATTCACCTCAGACTGAACTTTCTGATTATACTATTTTTATTCACTTTTGCTAGAATCGATATGAGAAAGTTTGGGTCAAAAAGTGGTATTTTCCGAAAAATTCTTTCAAATTTTGAAATACCACATATATCAGGCCAAAGCTGACGCCTAGGCCGTCCTGAACATCGAATCGAAAAATTTTTCCACTGAGCGAGTCACGAGTGGTAGCCAGTCAAAGTCGAAAAAGCGGCAAAGATCAAAGGATTTTGAAAACCAAAAAATGGAATAACTCATCCAATTTTCAACCAAAAAAGTTAAAATTTGGTGTGTAGGACTTTCAGACACGGGGAAAATTCTCCTGAAAAAATCGCGGGAGCAACGTGTAGCAATCGTTCTGTACATATAAAAGCGGCGCCCTTTGAAATCGCACGGGAAATTTCAATACAATTTTTCACGAAAAGAAAGATCTCATCAGTCCGATTCAGAAAATATATACGTACTTAATGGTAGCTATCTTGAAACGTTTTTAAGATATAAAGAAAACAATTTCGCTTTCTACATTTTTTGGTCAGACTTTTTAGTTAGCTGCTCTGGACAGTTACACGTAGACAGGTGGTACATACAAAATCGGATAATTTAAGTACAAAAAACTTAAACTGAGACCTCACCTCTGGGGAAAAATCGAGAGGAACCAAATGTCTGACTCAACTCGGTCAGCCGATCGCTCAGCAACTGCATTCGATGACTGGCATTTTCAGAACGAGCACGGGATAAAACTGAAAATGCGAAAACATAAAAATTCTAGTTCCTGACTTAAATCATAAACACAAGAAAATGTGATAGTTCAAAAATATCGTTGTACAAATTTACAAACTAACCTAATTCTCTAACAATCCGCGAAAGTCAAAAAATGAAGAATTTAGTTAGTTCACTTATTCGCAAAGCCACTACTGCCAGTGTCAGCCATAACCATAATCAGTGGCGCACATAGAAAATTTTTTCGCGGGGGGCGGACCTCAGAAAAATTTGGGGGGTCTGGGGGGAAGCACCCCAGTTGAAAAATTTTTGAAAATTGGGTTTGAAAAGCAAAACTAAGCGTAAATTAAGCAAAAATTCATTAAATTTCGCGACGAAGGCGAGAAAATTTTTGAAAATCTTAAAAAAAGTTGCTATTGAAAGGTTAAAAACGCCGAAATAAGGGTAAATTAAGCAAAAATAAAGTTGAATTCGCGCCGTAGGCGCGAAAATATTTGAGATTTTATGTCCGCGCTGCGCGCGGACAATAAAATTTTTCCTTTACATCTGGTTTCGGGGGGGCGGCCGCCCCCCGCCCCCCCTTAAGTGCGCCCCTGACCATAATGTATCTCGGATTTCCATAATTTTGCAAGTTAGATTTACAATTTAACATCTTCGATTCTGTACTTTTACCTTGCACTCTATTCAAAACATGCGTACGACAGATAAACCGGCAAAAACCGGTTTGCAATAAGCGTACCAGAATCCACAATTTCTCTCCACAACGCCTCAACCAAGGCCGCATCATAGTGATTGGCGCAGTGAATGATGGCCAGTTTGCACTCCGGCAAACGGAATCGCTCGGCATAGTCTTCATATAACTGGAGCAAATGCAGTAAGATTATACTCAATATATTACTAGCGACAGTACTAACAAAATCCGTACATCATTTTATGGAATCGGTCATTAGACTAAAGTACTCAGTCTCCTTATCAAAAGATAATTTAGTTTTTTTACATCGATAAAGCAATGTAATTTTTCATTGCGAATTGATCCAGAAAATAAAGAATAACTATATACCATGGTGAGTACTCAGTCTCCTTATCAAAAGATAATTTAGTTTTTTTACATCGATAAAGCAATGTAATTTTTCATTGCGAATTGATCCAGAAAATAAAGAATAACTATATACCCTGGTGACATCAAACAGCTGAGAATTCAGACGAATAATGGCCGACCGAATCTCGGCAGTGGGTTGTTCTGATTCCAAGGCGGACAGAATTTTTCGTTGCAAATTAGAAACCTAAAAAGGCGAGAATCAAAATGTGTAGTCAAGTGTGTTCAAATTCCACAAAAATAATCTTCATACAGCAACTGATAAGAAGAAGAAGAAAAAGAAAGATAGAGCAAATACATGACGGCGCAACGACAGCACAATATATGCATACATGAGTGTTCTATGTACTCAGTATGAAGCTTTGAATGTGCTACAAATTTTTCAGCTTGTACACTTGCTACTTGCCTACGGATAGCGAGGGGCGCTCATCCCAGACTCTATCAGAAAACCCGAATAGAAAATCCTCCACGACTGATTTGGACCCTTACCATTCAAACCCGAAAAGCAAAATAAATGTCAAGTAATTGTCTGTGAAATATAAATTTTTCGCAGCTGGAGCAACAGTAGTCCAGCTTCATTTTTTATATTAACCATTTTTCGTTTAATTCTTTTAAACTACTACATCTACAGCCATCTCACAATTACGTGATATACCTCAAGCTTATCCTCTAATTCCTGAAGGAACGTGCCTTGAGGAGCTGAACCATGGGCAGACCGGGTACACATCACAGCACGAGACAGCAACTGAATTCGACTTTCCAGATTCAGAGCATTGCTAGGAAAAAATAGAACATTGGTTATCAAAAAACAGACAAGTACTCAAAAAACTACCTTTATTTTCTCCCTCTACAAAGCAGCCTATCCAGATCCACACTTAATCTTTCATTCAAAACACACTCCTTTTAGTACAACTTACTTGTAAACATACTTTGGCACATTTTACACAATTAAAATTTTCCAATCAATTTCTATCAGTTTCGTTTTCTACCTTTGCCGCTCAGCCAGCATAGCACACAGTTTGGCCGCATGAAAGAATTGACCATTCTTTTCGTAGTATTTCCAGAGCAGTTCCAGCCACTGAATAACATCCTGTGATGAGGCAGTCTCAGAGCGTCGCTTCAGATAGTCTTCCAGAAATGGGGACTCGATCTGTGAAAAGAAACTAACATACAGATTAGAAACGGGAAAAACAAACTTCAATTTATCAGTTGAGGAAAAAATGGAAGCGACCAGGTCAAAACGATTAAGGGGTGCTATCATTAAGAAGTGCAAGATTCAGACGTCTTAAAGCTGAATAAGACGTCTTAAACTTTCTGAATAAGACTTTTCAACTAAGCCGCTGATTGACGTTTAACTTAGCATTTGTCTTCTGCTGGGTCACTTTTGTTATGTTGGCAAGAGGTCACTAAGTTGTGACAAACACATTGTGTATATAGACTCAGGTGATGCGTACGTATATGCATAAAGCATTTACACATATGCGTTTATACATTGTGTGTTTATATACACAATGTGTTTGTCACAACTTAGTGACCTCTTGCCAACATAACAAAAGTGGCCCAGCAGAAGACAAATGCTAAATTAAACGTCAATCAGCGGCTTAGTTGAAAAGTCTTATTCAGAAAGTTTAAGACGTCTTATTCAGCTTTAAGACGTCTGAATGTTTCACTTCTTAATGACAGCACCCCTAAGTTAAGATCCCGCTAGCCCTCCAAAATCAATATCATCCAGGCTAACACCGCCAAACACTAAGTCAAAACCGTGATAACAATGATTTCCCAATAGTTCTCACTTCCTTTTCAATCATAAGATAGCGGTAGAAGTCCTTAATACCTGAATAAGTCGATCAATCATGTTTAGATCAGTCAGCCATTCATAAACGGCCACATGGCAGAGTTCATCCTTTGATTCAAGACAGAGGTTAAGCATAAATTCACACTGAAAAGTAAAGAAAACAATAAATTCAGGCAAAGAAAACAACCTCTTTGTGGGAGGTAAAACGTTTATAAAATGAATCTTAACTTTAGTGGAGAAGTCCCCCAACAAGTCCCCAAACAGCTTCTCAACAGCATTTACTCTGCTCGAAACTGTTTAGGTAAATTTAAAAGATTATGCCTTTCAAACTGTGGTAACTGGTATCCAAAATTTAATTTAAAAATAGTCCCTTTTTAGTCCTCTGCCCGGTAGAACAAAGTGATAAATGTTTGTTGATAAATGCTACATACTTACTTACGCTGATGTACGAATAATACAAACCTGAGTTCTAGCCAAGCAGAAAATTTACACCTGTTTCCGTTTGGAGCAGTTTTGAGATAGATACGACCTCCCCTCAGACATGAGCTCACCTCCAAAGAGAGAATTTTTCGTTGCTTTTGTTAAAATTTGGGCAAAAGCAGGAAAATTTGGCAAAGTTGCAAGGAACCCTTTCCCCTATTCATCCTACCCCCAACTCGAAAGTTAACTGTGACACAAAATGTCCACTACATTAATGTCTACCACATTTATACCATTTGTTCAACCAGATGAGGAGTTAGCCGAGTATCAGCCAAACGATCACTGTTTCTCAGCCGACTCATACTCTCTGTCATCAGACCGTAGCAGTGCATTCTGAAAGACACAATAAAAGGTTTCAAAAACACAAAACGGCAACGAATACATCACAAAATTTAGTCAATTTCCGTGTAAAGTCATCTCGCTAGGGCAATCACAAGTTGTAGCTTTTTTCTCTTGTGTATCTAGAATTTCCAGAAAAATTAGAACAAATGCCCTGACTCTTTTGACAGGGAAAATGGGCTCAAACACATGAAGTTTAATGAATTTAGAAACTAACACCTTTCAATATTTTATCTTCCCTCACAAAAAATGCAAAAAACGCTCTTAAAACAGAGCACCAACCTCTGTTGAAAGATTCGATCAGCCTCCGAGTCCATATCTATCTGTGATCCGTTCTGATCCCTGTAGTAGGCCAAAGCCTGATCCCGCGGATCAATGGATCGAGCCCCGCTCAGACACAGATCCACAATCCCCGGATAAAAGAGGGCTGAAAAAGACGAACCGAGCTGAATGAGACTTGTTTCAATGTAAGGCTATTTCTTCGGGATGTTTGCTGTACGAGACAGGAAGCTCAACAGAAAATGTCCTAGTCCCTAGACAGGCCTGCACCAGACTTTGAAAAGTGGAGGGTTCAAGGTGAAACACAACGAGGCGTGTGGGGGCGGAACGATCCGTTTTGTTTAATTCTTAATGTTTCTGTAATTGTAATGGTAATATTGTAATTGTAATTTTTTGTAATTTTTGTAATTTTTGCAATTTTTTTAATTCTAATGTTTTTGTTGTTTAAAATTCTTTTAATGTAATCGTAATTAATAATTCCTTCCTAGACCATGGTTTATTTTCTTGTAGTTTCTATGACCAGTGTTACCAACGTCTTAGCCAGGCAGACAGCATGGTAAACCCAGAATACAGCTTTAACCCGGGTTGAGACGTTAATAGTATATTGGCTCTTGGAAGGATGATGTCGCCAAAAGGCCGCGCCCGTGGGGCGTCTCAGGAGTCCAAACTACCTTCTTTTGGGTGACAAAAGGAAAATTGTCTGCTATTTTCATAGCAAAACAGCTATTCTTAAAAAATTCGGAGCTATGATTTACTTTTTCAAAGAATTAAACACATCCAGTGTACGATTATTCTGCAAAAGCAAAAAAGCAAATTCTGGGAGGCTCTGCCCCGACCCTGTCGCAGTTGACCTAGGACCCCCCTTTTCAAAATCATGGGCGCGGGCATGCATACTGATTCTGCGATTGGACCGGTTCGACGCAGAGTGATCACACGCTGTGCTGCAACCCGTACTAGGCTACACCATCGAACAAGCGCTCTTGGAGTCGGTCTGACCTTAGGGTAAAATTTGTATTGTCGCACGTCTGCTGTATGCTACTTCTCTCGCTACCTGCCAGATATGGCATTGCCGATCCCGACGTAGCATGATTCCAGTGGCGCACTTAGGGGAGGGGGCGGGGGGCGGGGGCGGCTTGAAATCAGTCCAAGTTCATTCTGGCAAATTGGTTATCTTACTTGTTTTGAATCAGCCTTGACGGAGAGTTTAATGAGCTGCATTGCAGGCCGTTTTAAAACAGCTAAGTAGTACCAACTAAGGAGGAAGCTTAGGAACAATAAAGGAGGGAGTAAATATTGAACAGAGCCACCAGCAAGGTCCACCTAACCAACTGAAAAAACCGCTCACTATAGTAGTCTAGTACCTTTCTCAAACTGTGAAATGACGGTCTGCAAATTGATCCTGGTAGCAACCTGCTTGTAGAGCGCCAGAGCCTGATTCAGCAGATCATCTCGAGTCTGGCCTTCTGCTGATACCAGGGCAGCTTCCAGCAGCTCACTAGCCTAAACAGAAAAGAACAGAAAAATAGGGAAGGAGGAATTTGTGCTGTATTACTGAAGCACGTAGCTACAATAATACCGAACAGATTTTGTATTCAAATTTTTATACAGAACTGTAACGAGATATCTCTTTGTAATACAAAGCTCTTCTGAAACGGGACTCCTAATTTACTCCTAAGCAGATTCTACACAACCCCTAAAGTATCCTCAAAAGAGGAAACTTAGAAGAATCTTCCCTTAAATATTTTCAACTAAGGACAAGCCTGTAAAATGCAAATATGAGTATGCAGTGTATTTATGAGATCAGAAAAACTAAAAGGTAAGATGCGACTGGCCCACTGTAAATCATTACCTTAGCTGAAACAGCATCGTCCGTAGTAAACAAGTGAGGACAGGCTTCCTTCAGACGCTCAGTGATGGCATCAACACTGGCACTGTCGCTGAGGTACTGCTGAATCAGACAGGTGCACAACTCTCCACACAGCTGAAATAAACAAACGGGTAAACAAAAATCATGACTTCTGGAAATCCAAAGATAAAAAATTAGCTTCCACTAATGTTAGGAGAACATACACGTTGGCTCTTCAACTCAGAGTTGGATATAAATAAACTGGACTTTCCTTTTAAACCGACCCTCAGGCCTTTGCTGAGAAATGTCAACGACTTGTCTCATAACAGCAAAATACGCTGGCTCACATTTTCAGCGTTGAATTTTAGACGCGAGCAAACTCAGACCTCGTGAGCTTTCTCACAGATATTTGGCTCCCAGGAATAACTGAAACAACTGAGGAGTCCAGAAAATTTTTGGTGAAAAACGGTACCCAGGTGCAGGTAGTCACTTTCTGTTAAGAAAGATTTCCTAAGAAAGTACCAAAATTAGGTGATTTGAAATAGGTTGCATACTTAAGGGGGGGGGGGGGTCGCGATTTTTCGACCATCTCCGATTTTTCTCATTTTCACATATTTTGTAGTCCTCATGGGTCCCCAAAACAAGACAAGTGCGTTTGTTGCAAAACTTTTCCTATCATTCACAATAGCCCTCCAAAGGTGACCCCGACATGTTAAACATAGGAAAACGAAAAAGTTAGGAAAATTTTTCTGCTACCAAAAGTTTGAGCGCTGTGTAAGAGCAAATCGGCTACAACTCGCTGTAAAACCTAATTTGGACTAGGTAGAGTGCTAATATCTATACGACGTTATTTCCTGTTGGGCCGCTGATTTTATGCGAATTTTCAAAGTTCGGGAAAAGCGGTTTTTGCTCAAAATCGCTCTGCAAATGTGTAGGTCATTGAACGCTTTGTACTGTCCTGAACTAACCCTTTGGTGTAGAAACTTCGCGTTTAGATATTAGCACAGTATATTGCTAGAGCTTTATTTTGCATATAATCAATCCCTATTAGGGCTTTTCAGTAGCTCACAGTTTTGGTAGCAGAAATTTCATTTTTCTTCAAAAATCGTCATTTTTCGATAATTTCATGTTTGCTGCTTCATAAGTCAGTCAAATCTTAAGGTATCTCAATTAAATTTGGCATGCTAATAAGCTGGCATAAAACCTACCTGTATGTAAAGTTTCATGCCAATAGCCTGTGTTTATCTCTGGTGACATACTACGATAGCATGGCGGACACCTATGGGCAAAAAATGTCAAATTTTCAACTTTTTCAAATATAGCCATATTTTATATCAAATTGAAGCTCTCGATGTCCTGAACATTTTATCTTCTTGCACCAAGACTCTACAATGCAGTATGAGAAAGTTAGAGCGAGTTAAAGTTTGAAGCAAATGACAGCCGGAATAAGCTTTACCAAATCGTCCAAACGCCCTGTCTCCCTCGTTGCTTGGCTTGTCACTGCAATTTATGCGGTAATAAACACTTACAGGTAAAGGCTTTAAATTGATGTATTTGTCATGCCACAGTCTCTTGTCATCCTATGTGTACGCGACTTCGAAACCCTCAGCGAGACATACTAGCGTAAATACTAAATTGTATGGATTTGAACTGCAATATCTCTAGACTGGATTGACCCTGGACTCTAAAAATTTGTCTTGTTTTGGGCACATATGGGGGTATATAATACCCAAAAATGAGCGAAATCGGTGACTATAAAATTTGGTACCTGGCGACCCCCCCCCCCCCTTAAGGCGATTAAACCAATCAAGCAGTAGTTAAAGAGAAATCTATCGAAACGTTCTATACTACAATTTTCACCCATACAACAACAATTGCCAACCAACCTGCTTCCCATCGCTAACCAAATGATGAAAACACATCTTCGAAATGTAATCTTCACTAGCCTACGAAAAACAGAATAATCAATTAATTAAATTTAAAAGTTTGTCCACCGCAATTAGGCTTATTCTAGTGGAGGAATAAACGACCTTCCCTCCAAAACCAAAGGGCGCCCCTTACCAAAGTTTGCCCTGGGCCATATTTTCAAAAGAATTCCAGCTTCGCCTGAGGTTTTTATTAATTTTTGCCTTTTTGCCTAAAACTATTTTTATTTTTAGAAAATTTCAGCCCCCACCAAATTCCATGTCCTCGGACATTTGGGGGGGCCAAAGAAAAAATACCTAGAATAAGCCCAGTCTGCCTTCGGTAGGGTACGTATGTTTTCACTGGTGAGGGAAGTTTTTCCATAATTTGCTGCACTGTGCCTTTTCCTTCTTTGTCATAAAGATTTTTCCATGTGCAACTACTAAGAAAGGGTACAGGGAAATAAGGGGATAGATAGAAATGATGTCAAGAGAGTTATAAATGTGTTTGAAATGTCAAAGCATCCAGAATAAGGTTTTTCGGCTTGTCCTCGAAGCCGAATTTTCGACAACTTTCTGACTGCATTATTAAAACATTGATTTTACCTGTGAACTTATAACATTAAATTCTATTTTTTAAAATTTATATTAATACAAGTAACAAAAATGCTCCGCACAAAAGGGGATAATATGTGTGTTGGGCCTATGTCTGTCGTTTAAATTCCGGTTGAGAAAGCAAGTATATAAATCCGACACAGCAAGTTTGGGTGGGTGGTCCTATGGCGAATGTTGTTCAGTTTGATGCGGGCCTTCATTTGACTCGAAATTTGACCACGTTTGAAAATTTTAATTTTTGACCCAAAATCGCCTAAGTCCCCACCCCAACCCCACCACAGCCCTCTACAGCCACTTTAGGTACGCACTTCTATGACAAAAGTTGCTCAGTTCGATGCGGGTTTTCATTTGGTACCAAATTTGACCACTTTTGAAAACTTTCATTTTTGACCGAAAATCGCCTAAGTCCCCACCCCACCCCACCACAGCACTCTACAGCCACTTTGAGCATGCAGTTCTATGACAAAAGTTGCTCAGCTCACTTAGGGCTTTCACTTGGAACCAAATTTGACCACTTTTGAAAAATTTTATTTTCTACCACTTGACCCCCCCACCCGACTGACCCTTCAAACGGCAAAGTGGAACCAGCCCAGCAAAATAGGTACGTCGGACGGCAAAACGGATACCGGGAATGAGCTGGGCGCACCAGAAAACCCCTACAGACAAAGTTTTGAGAGGCCAGGTAAAGCCTACTATGGACCTCCAGGAAGCGGTTTCCGACTTGACCCTCCCGACGGCAAAGTGGAACCAGCCCAGCAAGATGGGTGGGTCTGACGGTAAAACTGACTGCGGGAATCGATTCTCCGTGCCAGAAAACCATTGTATGGAAGATTTGAGCGTTCAAAGTTAAATAGATAGCGAGAAATTTCGATTTTTCATTTTTCGAATTTTCGCCATCTTTGACGGGCCACTGTGGTCGCTAGGGAAGTGATAGAGAAACGCAACCTAGACCGTTAGTTAGTTCAATATATGTAGTTTCTGAATATAAAAAGAAATCAGCTCCAGCTCGTAACGTTCGACCTGAGCGACGACCACAAAAATGGTCACTTTTCGCTATGAGCCGACTTTGCGGCGCCACTGCGGCGCTGTGGCGCAGCTGCGGCGCTGTGGCGCAGCTGCGGCGCAAAAAAAGTTGTGATTCTTAAATTCTTTAGAGGGTACTACTAGACCCCATAGCCCTTTAGGTTGGCCCACCGCTGCAGATCACGTGAAAGCGGCGAACATTATGTACAATACAACCATCAAATAGGAGAAACCGGAAAAAAAAACATCGCCGCCATAACCGGTCCGGGGCGCAACTTTTTAACGGTAAGTGATACGGGGCTGAAACTTCACAGACATACTAAACTCGATGTGCTCTACAATTTGCGCATGAAATCTGCGCAGGATCTGCGCAGGATTTTGCGCAGCTTCTGCGCAGCTTATTTTACACTGTCTCCAGCCACTTTTCACACATATCATAGGGGTCGCGGCAGCGACCCCTATGATAATGTTCAATAAATTCCAACCTGAGGAAGCGTTTTCACTATCAGATCTATGCCATGATCAATCAGAATCTTCCATAGACTGATGCTTTCTAGTGTTCGTTCCAGCAGCAGGCCAAAACTGAGAAACGATTCCAACTCAACCGCCACACCGCCACCAACTAAAATTTTTAATTTCTCATTTTTACTTATAAAAAACTAATTTTCAAATCCGAAGTTCTACTAGAAGTCAAAAATTTAACAAAACATGAAAAAAAGAAAACTGCTTTTGTCTAGCTTCCTGAAACGTTTGTACTCCTCTTCAAGAAATCACTTGCTACTTACCATTGAATGAACCATTGCGTCCAGAGACATCAAGCATTGGTCTTAAAATGAACAGTAAAACACAAAAAGTAAAATGGTCATTATTAAGAAGACAAGAATTCGGGGGGGGGCGCGTTTCAAAAGATTATCCAAAGTCGACACTGACTTATGAGAATATTATTTGGCGTGTTCCTTGTAGGCTAGTAAGCTGTTTCAAACGCATGCTTATAAATTTACCCTGACATTCTCCTAACTTAGGAGAAAACTTAGGAGCGGTGGTAAAGTGTTAGTAAGTTTGGAGAATGTTTTGAAACTACAGTCTCCAATTTGTTGCCTAGATGCGATCCTAAGCTTAGCGGCTCTTCTTTTGAAACGCCCCCGCACCTCTAGAAACTCAGACCTACCAGTTTAGCTAGAAATGGTCCTGGAGTGACATACTTATTGTGCACAGAAAAGTAAAGTTCAGTCATTAAAAACAAAATAATATAACATCAAAACGATGAAACTAACCTTTTCAGCAACACAGAGACAACATGTCGTTTCAGGAACTCCAACAGTGCGCCCAGATGTCGTATAATGATCATGAGGTCCTCTCCCTTGACAGTAGATTCGTAGCAAATCTGAAAAATTAAAGTCGTCTTTCTAAATTTCCGCTGCAGAGGTCAGCAAAACTCGTTAAAAATGATCAAAAAGAGCTGTCAGTAAAAACCGTTAAAAAAGAGAGCATATGCAATGCAATTCATACATTCATGCAATGCATATTATGCATACATCTTCTTTACAAAGGACCGAGGAAAGTAAAAATCTCAACACGAGTCAACAAATTACATATTAGTGGATAAATTGTATATAGGATCCTGACGTTTTCCATCCAAAACAAATAGATGGTGATCCTTCTAAATCCAAATTTTGTCAGGATTTAAAACATATTGTTCTGGCTTCACCTGAGATCTTTTGACTTGATTTAATGTTAGTCCTCTTTGAGCACTGAGTCTATGTTTACATAAAAATTGCATTAGCAGATAACAAAAATCAAAAAACCAACATCCCTCTGTCAATGTTAGTACCTTAATTTCAGCAGAGCGTAGCCATCCACTAACTGTAGCCTCATTCTTTTTGAGCAAAGGATGATACCAAATTGGTCTAAACGTAAATCAAAGCAACCACGTAAATACAGTGAAACGTGAAGTAAAAATGGTAAACTGCGCTGTATCAATTTTGTAGACGATGCCGATTTCACCAAAACATTCCTAGCACATTACAGTGCCTACTGCTTAAAAGATGATGTGCAATGCTTGGATTGGCGCCACGCACGTCGTATGCCCGGTTGCTTCTAATTCCCTACAGACAGTTAATTATAATTAATATCTCCATTAATTAATACGTACCTAATTAATCGAGCAAAAAACAGATACAAAGAGTCATGGCAATGACTGTGTGAGATCAAAGGAGCCGCCGGTTGCTGGACGGCCGAGCTACTGTCATAGTGAGGTGGAGGACTGGGACCACGAAACTCAGAACTGACTCGGAAAGTTCTATCGTCGACGCGAAGCCCATTGGAAGGGCGACGATTTTCCATTGGGGAGGAAGTAAAACCTGAAAATATACATTCACTTCAGAGAAAACGGTGCTGTAAAACTATACCAACCAATGGCATTCACAACAAATGGGCAAATTAAAAACTTATCAATGACCCCCATCAGAAATTACCACGGTGTATCGTCTGCTTTATTTCAATATCGGAATACAAGTAGTAGATAATGTTAAAAGATATTGCGCGCCCCACTTTTCCCAGACCGTTAGTTAAAAGAATTTTTGGTTGGTGTACCATGAACGTTTGTGAAGTTTTACGTTACATTCTTTGATGTGTAGATCGGATCTTTTTGCGGAACTAAGTTTTCAGTATTTTACGAGCTCGAGTCGTGAAAATAGCAGAGTTATAAAATTAACTCCACAGGCGAGCTAAGATGTACATACTCTTGACTTGTGCTCGAAATGGTCCCAAGCATCTACCTACCCGGAGAAGGTAAACTGCCAAGTCTTGGTGTAGCCGGATGCTGTTGTTTGGCCTCACCGCCATACAGAAAGAAAGCTCTAACAGCCAAGTTGGCTACCTAAAATAACAAAAAATCATTAAACATCAACTTATTGCAGATTGCAAAACGCGTTTGGTTCGTTTTACAGAACTAAAAAGAATATTACATCTTCAACTGACGGAAACTAACTTAAAATTTATGAAAACAAACTTACATCAAAATCAGCAGCAGAAATCGAGCATATCAGAGCTAGACAAGCTGCACATCCTTGTGTGAACTAAAATACAGTAGGATAAGATATTATTATGAAAACAAAAAGCAACTATTAAGACATCGTGAATATCGTTTAACCTCAATCAAACAGCGAACAGAGCCAAATCTTACAGGAGCCGGAGTGTAAAGACTCACTAAAGCTAACTTTAAAATTTGAAAGTTGTTTTTCACCATTTTCATTAGTTTTCATTTGCAATGTGAGTTAGAATTTTTGGAGCATTTTACACTATGGATACTATAATTAAGAAATACATAGTTTTCCTAACATTTTTCTTAAACTCTAGAATTCTGTTTTTGAAAATCCTTCAGAAAATCATGAACTTTGCCGAGGCTAGAACCGGAGCAGCAGCAACAGACTACGGTCGATCCTTGCCCAAAAAAGGAAACTACTGCATCCGAAAAGTGTAGAAGCCCCCTCAAGAACAGAAAGAAATTTTTCAAAAATTAGGCATGTGTATCTACACACCTACGCTAACTTTAAATTTTCACGCAAAATACATGGTTCAAACTAAAATCCTAATACTATAGTTGCAATGCAATCCAAAAGGAGTTTTCGTACCCCGTGGATCCGAAAGAATGATTTCGTCTGACTAGACTCCGGGCCAAAACGACGTAGCAGGCGAGCCAGATGATCCACAGGTCGCAGTCCTTCCAGTACATGAACGCCCTAGAAGCAAGAGTGCACTTTTTGGAAAAATAAACACAACACCAATTTCATCGTAAAACAACAAAAATACTGAAAAAATGTAAACAACGAAGTCGGTAACACAAAAGTCTCAATAAAGAGCCAGTGAATCGCTAATGAACCTTCCCAAACCCTTTCCAAGCTGGATACAGAATAAACTGAAACCATAATTGCTGAAACTTAGCCATAGTAAAGTAGCTTAACGTAAGTCTATACCAGAAAAAAAGGTTCAAACCAAAATTTTAAATGTTTTGTCTGAAAAAACTTCATAACGCGCTTAAGAAGATGTGTCACTGGCGCAGTTAAGTTCTGTACATACACCACTTACGAGGACGTGGAATACCCTCTAATTGACTATCGCTCTGTATGAAGTTTGAACATAGAGAGACTGAACATTATATCCCAGGACAAAGCAACTGCTTGGATGGGGATACATTTGGTTGCGGACGGCACGCAAACCCAGGAAATCGGTTTCCAGGAACACCCTTTGATCATATTTTTCATTTGCCCTCCTGGAATAGAGTCAGAGGAGGACCCACACTCACCAAAATTGTTAAAGGCCAGACAGCATACCTCAACAGTGAGAGCCAGAAACTGGGTTGGCGGCTGAAAGTGTTGCCAGGCCATAAGCGGAGGACGCAGGTCAAAGTGCTGCGTCACCAGGGAGCGCAGACGCCTGGACTCCGGCTGGTCCAACTGGCAAACTGACCAGGCACGTCCTTTCAGTGGAATCTGGTGCTAAAACCAGAAATCAAAATATTGACTTGAAACATAAAAATGGCAAAGATTTAAACCAAATAGCACATTAACGGAGCCTTAGCTAATTTTTTACAATCAGTGAAGATTAAATGTGGAGATAACAAAGCAACAATAAAATCGCACTTGCGCTTCAATTAAATGGCGAAACGGGAAATTCCCGGAGCACAGGCTCCAAACGACATCATTTTCTTCCGAGTCGGCGGCAAACAGCATACAGACATCTGAAACAGGCGAAAACAAAAATGATAATCAATTCAAAACATATTGTAATGTCCAATTTAAAATTATAAAAAAACTACTAATATAACAAGTCAAAATGTTTAACTTACTGGACTTGAATACGACAAAATGAAACAGGAAATAACATAAAAATAGATTAGGGGCACCCAAAAAATTCATACTACTATGTATAATGTCAGGCATAGGGATACATACCATGCTTTACAATGGCAGTGTGTATACGCTGAGGTCGAGCAAATGAAGTGGAAGGGGTGAAGCCAGGAGGCACCCGAACATGAACCAACTGTAGACAACAGGGCGCCTGCTGTTGGCTTGTGGAGGGGGCAGGCTGGGGCTGAGAACCATCAAATCCATTGGTCAATGGCTGTTGAGCGTTGTCCTGGGATTGCTGTTGTTGTTGCTGCTGCTGTTGCTGTGGAGTACTGCCATAGACACAACTAAAGTACAGCCTAACGCCTGAAACAAAAACGGTAAAATGTAACGTAGTGGATGACTGTGTTGGCAATTAAAGATGAAATGAAAATATTAAAGCCCAAGAAGATCTAAACTGCTGTCTATGGTGCTGGTTCGGGTATTTGCAGCAAATTTTGAAAGACTGTAATTTGCTCTATTTTTGGAGTTCGACGATAATTTTTATATCATTTTAAAGCTTAGAATGTGCTTGTTACAACTAACTGGGTACAGTGAAATGTCTCATTTCAGCTCTTCGGCTTGAACAACATGAAATTTGAACAACAACTTGCAATAACATGAAAACAATTTTTGAACGTGGATTTCTCGAAGTGTTTGAAAGCTAACGAAAAGCGACCAGTTCAGGCTTCAAAAGAAACGTCTTCCCGCGGGCTATTTTTTTCCTAAAATTGTTTAACGCGTAAAAAAGGTCAAGATTTTGACAAAAACGTAAATCTTGTCGGATTTTCGTCAAAATTTTCAAGTTTGGACTCTTATTTCTCTCGAACTGAAAGACAAAACGCAAAACCATGAAAAATATCCCTCGGCAATTGTCTCAAAAATGCGTGTGTAAAGCCGTTTTCGAATTCTTAGACAAGTAAAGACAGGGACAGGCATGGGGGTGGGGTATGCACGTTGTTTCGAAAGTGTTTAAAATTCTTAGTATCTAAATTTACGCTATATTCTGAGTGTGTTAGTATAGATTTCAAATTTAGAGAACTCACAGTTAGATTTGCTTGTTTCTATAGACCACCTGGTGATCTTCAGGCACTTGAATTGGTCGTAAATGACTTAAAAACTGTCTGTGATTACAGGAATATTAGTACAATCTATGTTATTTGTGGTGACTTTAATCTCCCGGATGTTGATTGGCAATTGTTAACTGCAGCGTCTCAAAGGTCTTATGATTTTACTATTTTGTTACAGCAATTGGGTTTGACGCAGCTAATTCTGGAACCAACTCGTTTTTCCCCTCCAAATATATTAGATTTGTTATTGATATCTCATGCAGACTTTTGTATCTCACACAATGTAGGTCCTCCTCTAGCAAAATCTGATCATGCATCTATCAGGTTTGACTTGTGTTTACAAAAAAATGAATGCAAACGTAGTTTTAAAAATTTCTTTCAGATGGATAAACAAAGTATAAGCAAGACTCTAAGCAATATTGATTGGATTTCAATTTTATGGGAAGATTCACATGTGTTTCCTAATATCATTGAGGGTTTTTGGAGTAATTTCAAATCATTTGTGTATAAGGTTATTGAATTGTATGTTCCTGTTATGGTTTCGACCTCATGTAAACTGAATTGGCCATCAAATTTAAAGAAGCTAGATCAAAGGAAAGCTTCAGCGTTTAAATCATGGACACGAAATATGGATTATGCTTCTAAAAGAGAATACATTGCACTGACAGAAATGTTTGACAGGGAGTATAAACAATTTCTATCAAGGTATGAAACTGATTTATCTAAGCACGTTAACTCAAGAAAATTCTTTAGGTATGCAAATCAAAAATTGAAAAGTAAAGTTGGGATACCAACTCTGGTTAGTTCTGAAGGCAATTTATGCTTTACGGATAAAGCTAAATGTGACATTCTCAATACGTTTTTAGCTCTGTATACACTCATGATAATGGTGAGAAAGATACAGTCAAAACGGCTACCAGTCCACGGATCCACGAGGATACAATGAAATCAAATACAATATCAAAATCATCAAAACGTGGACGTTTCTTGGACGTTTCTGTGGAACTCCGCGACGGCAGAATTGTGACTGACCTATTTACCAAGCCTACGGATACGAAGCAGTATCTTCATTACGATTCTTGTCATCCGGTGCAGCACAAGCTGCCCATTGCTTATAGCCAGGCTGTGAGAATCTGTCGTATCTGCTCGAATCCGGATACCGCCAGGCTAAGATGTCGCCAGCTAAAAGAAGATCTGGTGAAACGAGGCTACCCCAGGGGCAAAGTTCAACGGAGAATTGATAAGGCTCTCTCAGTAAGCAGAGAACAACTGCTTACCCCTAAGATCGAGCCTGCGGCGTCGGAAGAAGAAAAGTCTTTCTACATGGTTCTGCCCTACCACCCAGACGTTAAGCGAATAAGTGACATCCTCAGAAAACACGAACATTTTCTGAGTGGGCTGAACTCTAAAGTCAAGTTGTTCTGGCGTCCCCCGACCAAACTAAGAAATCTGCTTGTCAAGGCAAAACTACCATCCGCCGGAGCCGGCTCACCGAGGGTTGTGGCCCAGGGTCCTTGTGGAACATTTAGGTGCGGCCGACGGAGGTGTGCACTTTGCGATTAAAAGCGGAACCAGTGTTACGAGCTCGGTCACTGGGTTGAAATATCGACTCAGAGGTAATTTCGATTGCACAAGCGCGGGCGTCGTTTATTTGGCGGAAATCAGGGGGTGCCCTTCCCAATATGTGGGGGAGACTGGCAACCCACTCTCCATACGGTTCAATGGACACCGACATGACATTCGCAAAATGGATGCTAGTAAGCCACTTTCGTGTGACTTTAGCAGTCATAGCCATAATTTACATGATCTGCTTGTTACGGTGATCGATTCTGCGGACGACGAAGCCACACGAAAGAGGAAGGAAAAGTGGTGGATAAGTCAACTCTTTTCGGACTATCCTTTTGGAATCAATTGGGAAACCGTCCTTCGCAAAAACAAAACCCCACCTCCCGGGACTTTTGCTACTAGCATCCATTCTGGAGTAGTCGACAACAACAACAGCAACAGTGGTAACAATCCCAATTTTGAGCCCTCCCAGCCCTCCCGGCCCCCCAGTCCCCCGGATCCCTACCCTCCCAGAGACCCCAATTTTCCCATCTGCCTATTCAACCGAACTTGGATCCCCCGAAATTTGACCCCCGAAGAACGATTGCAGCGTGTGAAGAATTGCCTGAGGAAGGGGCCCGCCGTGGAGCCCCGAAACCGGTAGCGGAATAAGGTTGGTCTGACTCTGGGTGTCCACGTTTTGATGATTTTGATATTGTATTACACTCATGATAATGGTAACATTCCAGCTATTGTGCATTCTATTGAGGCAGTTAGTGATTCAATGACTTTTGATGTAATTGATGTATATGATGTATTGTCTAAACTTAAGCCAACCCTTGTGATGGGTCCTGACGAAATACCTTATATCTTTTATAGAACTTTTGCAGCTGAACTAGCATTTCCTATATTCTTTATTACGACTTTCTGTTATGAATTAGGTTACTGTCCTCAAGATTGGAAAGATGCTAATGTAGTCCCTATTTTCAAAAATAAAGGGTCGAGAACGTCCGTGGATAATTATAGAGATGTATCCTTGACCTGCGGGGCGGGCAGACCATTAGATTTTATTATTAACAAAACACTACAGAAAGCTTGCTTGAAAAATAACATTTTCTCTAAAAATCAGCATGGTTTTTTTTAAAATTTAGGTCTACCGTGACAAATTTGTTAAATTCAACAAACACTTGGTCTTGTCAGTTGGATAACAGGCAAAATGTTGATGTGGCATACATTGATCTTAAAAAGGCGTTTAACTCTTTATCAGTACCTAAATTACGACTTCGGTTGGAAGCTTATGGTTTTAGAGATAAATTGCTTCAAATTATAATGGCTTTTGTGAGTGGAAGACGACAAAGAGTGCGTATAAATGATTCTTTTTCCTCTTGGAGTGCTGTAGTTAGTGGTGTTCCCCAAGGCTCTGTCTGTGGTCCTACGTTATTCATTATGTATATTAACGAGTTTCTTTGTCAAACTGATATTGGTTTATGTTCTGCTTATGCTGACGATGTTAAATTTTATAGTTATGGAGCAGATCGAGGGCATCAACTACAACAAGTTTTAACTGCTTTTTACAACTGGGTTAATGAATGGCAACTTAAAATAAATGTTGATAAATCCTTTATTGTTAAATTTGGCACACAAAGAGACCTCCAGTATTATAACTTTGATGGGGAAATGTTAAACTCGATTGAAGGATGTTCTGATTTAGGTGTTTGGATGTCTGCGGATCTTAAGTTTGGCACACATATTAAAAAGGTCGCAAGTAAAGCTATGTCTACGTTACACTTACTACTACCAAGAGTACATAATAACTAAGAGTGTGACAAGCGTCACACTCTTAGTTATCAAGCAGAAAACATCATCTGCACAATAACGGCCTACCCCCCCACAACTGAGTACCTGGTGACCCCCCCCACAACTGAGTACCAGGTACACAATTGTGCACGAGCACTCGCTTGTATGTTTACATGTTGAAGCTAAAAAGTGGCCAGCTGCCGATAGAATATTTTTGAGCTTCAACATGTAAACATACAAGCGAGTGCTCGTACATAATTGTGTACCTGGTACTCAGTTGTGGGGGGGTCACCAGGTACTCAGTTGTGGGGGGGGGGTAGGCCGTTATTGTGCAGATGATGTCTGCAGCCTAATAACTAAGAGTGGGACGCTTGTCACACTCTTAGTTATTATGTACTCTTGCTACTACACAATTTTGCAACTACTGACATATCGGTCAAGGTAAAACTGTATGTAGCTTATGTCATACCTGGGTTTATTTTACTGGGGGGGGGGGGGGGGCCCCCCCCCCCCTTTTTGGGTTCCCCCCCCCCCACTCGAGCACCTCCCCCCCACTCGTTCCCCCCCCCCCACTTTTTTGGGCTTCCCCCCCCCCACTCACTATAGGGTGCCCAGAAAATGCCAAATTTTTAGGATTTTTGGTCAAAATTTTCAAAATTTTTCCGGCTTCGCCGGAAATTTTTGGTCAAAAATCGTCTTTTTTGGTGCTAAAACTCAATTTTTGAGCACTTTTAAGCTTAGTTATAGCAGTATATGTAGAAAACAGGCTTTTTATACGGTTTTTTTGCCATTTTTAGCCCATTTTATTTCCCCCCCCCACTTTTCGACCTCCCCCCCCCCACTAGTGGGGGGGCTCCCCCCCCCACTCTCCCCCCCCCCACTTTTTGTCGCCTAAAGTAAACCCAGCATACCTGTGTTGTCTTACGGGTTTGAAATTTGGAATCCACATTTAATTAAGGATATTGAGATTTTGGAAAAGGTGCAGAAGAAATTCTGTTCATCATTTATTGATTTATCGGACTTATCTTATAATGAACGTTGTCGTGAATTAGGACTGATTAGCCTAGAACTGAGACGCTTGCTAGCTGACCTTGTATTAACGTATAAAATTATTTTTGGTATGACTGTTATTTCGCCTGACTCAATATTCACATTTGTAAATCAGCCGTACAATACTAGAGGGCATTTGTTAAAGCTGGTAGCTCCAAAATTTGCTTTAGATGTTAGAAAATATTCGTTTGCTTGTAGAGTTGTAGGACCTTGGAATGCACTCCCTGAAAGTGTTGTCCTTAGTAAGGATGTAACTGTTTTCAAAACTTCTCTACTCGAATATAAAACCTTGTTGTCTAGGTTTTTGAAAATTTATGTCTGATATTATATTCTCATTAGTAAAATTTTTCTGTATTAGAATCCTGTTTGTTAATTTAGATGATCGTATATATATCTGTTGTTATTGCTACTGTGCCGTCGTCTGTTGTTTCTTTTTGGAAATAAACTTTTCTTCTTTCTTCTTTCTTCTT